>RJWJ010016323.1:0-34675 GCA_004363605.1 Indri indri
GAGACAATGCTTCCCTGCTGCACAGCCAGCAGTTCCAGATGGTGCTCAGTTAATGCCCATCCCTGCCAAGCTGACTGTACAGACACCTCTGTGCTCTGCTCCAGAGCCTCCTGGACTTCTCTGTCTCTGATTCTAGTCCTTGCTGCTGGGACCAGGTAGGCACAGGCTTCAGCCAGCTTTATGCAGGTACAAACCGACAATGCCTCACTCAGGCCACACCATGCACCTCTGGACTCCCTCCCTCCAGCCTCTCTATGACGCCTTGGTGTGGGACACTGCGGGGAACTTGCTCAGCACCCCACGCATGCACAGCCTGGAGGTGCAGGGGAATCAATATCCTTGAGGCAAACCTGTAACCAATGGCTGACAACAATCAATAGATGAATGTCCCCCTTCCACCCATGGGTGCATTGTCTGAGACACACTTCAGAAGGCTTTTCAGATGGTCTTGTGGGATTGAGCAACCAGATGATCATGGCTGTAGCCAAGTTAAAGCATCTTTGCATTGGCTCCCTCTCCCACCTGCGTTCATGTCCTTGCCCTTCCTTCTGCTCCTTGGGATCATATTCTCAACAAAGTGCATGTACATAAGCTTCTGTCTCAAGCTCTGCTTTCAGGGGTCCCAGCGGAAGACAGTTGTTTCCCTTGGTGGCCTGGAACGCTGCCCCTCAGGATGGCATTGTAGTGCTGGATCACTCGCCAGTCACATGGCAATCAGGACCCTGGCACCAGCGGTAAGTGCAGGGGTAATGCCTGACAACCAGTGGCATCCCAGAAACCAAGACTTCCACCTGAGGCTGGTGCAGACGAGAGGCCAGTTGGAAGGAGAGGTGTGGGTTACGGTGGCTGTGGCATTGAATGTATAGAGACAATAGTAATTGTACAGATTACAGAGTGGCACAGCCTTTTGTTAACTGCATTGAACACCTTGAAATAAGAGAATAAAGAATACAAGGTCTCTGACTGTAGATTCAAGCTACAGTGTGAAAACCAGAGGCTTCTATGGAAGCTTTGAAGTGACTTTCATTTCCTACAGCCATGAGACAGACTGGGCCGAAAGCCCAACCAAGATCTAATTGAAAGAGTGACAGTTTGCAAGGGAAATTGAATGCACAGTCTTCATAGGTCTCGAACTTCAAAGTCAAGGCCCCGATGGCAAAAGAATGGAAGCTTGAGGTGTAGGGTGGGAACATTTGATTAGACAAACCTGAGAATCTTAAACCTCCAGACCCTCCTTCACTCTCTGGGCTGGCAGACTATCTCCTACCCTTTGTCTCGGGAGAACATTCCTGCAATAACTTCCCTGAGGCAGGAGCTTGTCCTTCTCACCCTCCGTTGGCTTCAGACTAAGAACTAGGGTCAGCACAGTTTCTGTCAGTGCAGTCTCTGCTCCTGGAGGAAATATTGGGGTCCAGATTATATGTATAAGCAGGAATTTGGGGAACGTGTGTGGAATTAGATCTCAAAGGTGTCAGACTGGGAAGGTTGGACTATATAAGGAATGAGGAGAATCTGTTGACATGGGAAAGCTCACCTGTGACTTGGGGTTCACTATTCTGGAGGGACAAGTGGAGCCCCTCCTAAAAGTCTGCTGAAAGCTTGGACATGACGGTTGCCTTCAGTAAATGAGATGGAGATTCTGGAATTGCCTTGGCACAGTATCAAGAAAGGGGTCAGAAGGCTCATGTAAATGAGAATGTTCGAGCGATGTGCCAAATAACAACCTACCCCTTGACCATGTCCCCAGTAAAGCAATAAGGAATGCGTGCAGTGAGAGCAACGTTTGCATCTTGGCCACCTGGTGGTGGCTTTCCTCTTTAGGCTTGGGTCACAGTGAGAGGTGATGCCAGGGAACTTGGATCCCTAGGGTCAGTGGGATGGTGAGATCCCAGCATGTCAGAGGCCAGGTGTCGACACTTAACCATCACAGGCAAGATGAATGTTGAGTGTGATTCCACGAAGCACAGCAAGGCCAGCCTGGCAATCAGTGTGCCTTGACCCACAGGGATCTGTGCTGATGCCTAACAGATCAAGGTTTTTTTCAGGGGAAAAATAAATGGAGAGACAATCAATGTTTGGCTTCATTTGTATAATTTTTTTAAAAAATCAATAACTTGTGAGCAGAAGGTTGATAACTTTGTTCCACTGCCATGGAAACATCAAGTTTCCAAGTTTCCTCATGCAGTTTCTAGATCTAGTAAGTTCGTGGATCCAGGGCCTATTAATTAAAGGAAAGGCTGGGTCCCCTTGAAGAAGGACAGTGGAATGCTTTTTATATAAACACAGAAGATATACTCCTGATCCATTCCCAAGGACTTACGGCCAGTTGTCAGGGCACGTGTGCACTGAGGGGAAGGGAAATAGCCAGGCTTTAGATGACTATTTGGACGTGGAGACTGAGATGATACTAACACACCATCTGAAACACTGCTGTGGCTTCCAGTTAAAGTAGGAGTATTAGAAGGCAGGTGATCAATGAAGTTCTGGTCTTAGTCTCTCTCTTTCTCTCTCTCATAGAGGGTCCAGTGTGTCCTGGGTCCCGGACTTACCCTGTAATTGTTTCCCCAATTCCCAAGTGTATAACTGGAATAGATATACTTGGCAGCTGAAACAGCCCTCACCTCAGTCCTCTGGCCTCTACATTGAAGGACCAAGTGGAAGCCCCTACAGTTAAATACACGAATCCACACATTAGTCATCTCTCCATCTATCTTGCCCATAAAAAACCTTGATATATGACTCCAGTTCCCCCCTCACAACAGCAAATCTGGTGCCATCCTGCATTCTTGGAAGCATTGCAGCAATTAGTGCCACCACAAAGGACTTAAAGATTTTCTCTGCAGTTCTGTGTTCTGAATGTGAAGTACCGCACACTTAGCCAGGTGGAAGCTCCAGTCACAGCTGCCATGTGGTATCTTACTGAGCAGATCAACATATTATCTAGTATTTGTGTGTGATTATTAATTTGTCAAATGAATTATTCCAGATGATCAAAAGCAGTTTACCTTTACATGGGAAGGGCAACAGCACACATTCGCTTGTGCTAGGATGATGTCGACTCTCCTGTTGTCCGTCACAGGGTAGTCTAGGGAAGAGATCTCATTTATCCTGATGTCCCATAGAACTCTCATGAGCTTTTACACAGGGCAGCTTAAGAGTGCCTTGCCTCAGGCCTCGTCCCCCGTCCTGAGGTTCTCTGTTGATGCTGCAGTGTGGGCTGCTGTGGGAATGTGCTCGGTACTTACGTATGTGCAGCTCAGAAGTGTGGCAGAGCTAATGTCCTGGGGCCAAATTTGACCAATGGGTAACAAATGATGTATAAATCCTTCCCTCTTTCTGTCCCTGGACAGATAGTCCTAAGATGCATTTTCTACGGCTTGTCAATGATCTTGGGATCGACCAACTAGTCAACCGTGGCAGTGGTCAGCTTAATAACACATCCTTATGTTGATTCTCTCTCCTTCCTTGCTTTCCCTCCCCCAACCCCGACTTCTCTCTAGGATCACAGACCCTAATTAAGTACTCGTACACTTAAGCCTATGTCTCGAGCTCTGCTTTCTGGAAAGCCCAGACTGAGACACTGTCTTCCCTGGAATAGAGAATGAGGAGGGAGACAGTCTTCTGTTCCTTGATCTTGGTTCTCTTATTTTGGGATGAAAGCAAGGAGTTAGGAGATCCAGTGCCACTGGAGGATTCAAAGAGTGACCAGCTCACTTTGGCAGAGAGAAAGAATTGAGATGAAGATACCTCTCTTTAGGAGGGAGGAAGCAGTTTTTGCTTTGGAGGCTTCCTGAGGTGGGGGGCGGGGGGGCGGCTAGTTACCAATGAAAAGGAGAACACTTGTCCAGGAGGCTGATCAGTCTGTCTTATCTAGAAGCGATCATCTCTATAATATAATTTTTAAGGACCAGAAGGTTCCCCTTTCCATAAAATTTTCCTGTGCAGGTGCCTGAAATGCCTCCTTAATCGTTTTCTTTCTTGGATTAAGCATTGCCATTTTTCAGACATCGCTAAGTAAAATGCCTGAGGCAAGTAACTCAAGTGGATGGAGAGTGCTGGGCTACCAGGGAACGTGCCTGCCCCAGCCAAAGGGGACAGCAGCGTGCCAACTCCAGCTGGTGCTGCCATATAGGAATATGGACCCAGTGTTGCCTGCTCTTCTGATTTTTTTAAAAGAAGTTAGAAATACAGATACTAACACAAAATCTCCAAATTTATTATTATTTTCATTATTAATGAGACAGAGTCTCTCTCTGTTGCCCGGGCTAGAGTGCCATGAGGTCAGCCTAGCTCACAGCAACCTCAAACTCCTGGGCTCAAGCGATCCTCCTGCCTCAGCCTCCTGAGTAGCTGGGACTACAGGCGTACACCACCACACCTGCTAATTCTTTTTCTACTACTTGCCCAGCTAATTTTTTTCTATTTTTAGTAGAGACGGGGTCTTGCTCTTGCTCAGGCTGGTCTGGAACTCCTGACCTCAAGTGATCCTCCCACCTCGGCCTCCCAGAGTGCTAGGATTACAGGCATGAGCCACTACATCCAGCCAAAATCTCCAAATTTTTTAAAGGTTGCCAACTAATTAAAAATTTTTGAGAACATCATGATGGCAAAGAAAAGTATACATGGGCCAGTACAACATCTCTGAAGGATTTGACCTCTTAAATTGCCAACCTCTCTTTACTTCTTCAACATCCAATCAGTCTTGTCAAATTCTACATTGTTCATTCAGAAGTATTGATAGGGTACCTACTATGAGTCAGAAATAACAGGTAGACATTAGCTCTCTGCCTTCTAGCCGACAGAGTGGCAAGCAGACAAGAGATAATTGCAAAACAGTGTGATAGGAGCGACACCATAAAACAGCACAGGTGCTGTGGGAGCCCAAAGAAGAGGCACCCAAGCCAGCCCGGGGAAGCCAGGGAAGGCTTCCAGGTGCAGTGGACAGGAACTGAGATATGATGCATGAATAGAACTTGACTCAGGCAGGCACAGCAGATGGGGAGGGGCTGTTTCAAAAATGCTCCTTCTCCCTTCTCTTTCTCAGCCTTAATTCAGACCTTTGTCATATGGCGCTAGAGTTACCAAAGCAGCCTTTTCACTGGTCTCCCTGATCCAGTCATTCTCCACACTGCTGTGAAACGCACCCAAGACACAAATCTGTCCTGTCACTCTCATATGTTCTTCAGTAATTTCCTTTGGGGTGTCACCATTGCCTAGAGGAGAAGTTTCCCAATTTTATGGTCAACACCCCATCAGTAAAAACCTTTTGAGAATGCCAGGTCATCATAAACATGCTTATGTATTTATTTACAAATTGCATACCTGTATTGTGGAAATTTTGCACAGCAAATAGAAAATTTTAAAGGAGAAGATGCATAAAGTTGAAAAATATCATATACGTATAAAACTTTTGAACCATTAAATAAAATAATGAGAGCAGTGTAATTGTTCCTTGTAAATCCTTTGTAATTTTTTACAATCTTAGTTTAGCACTTTTTGGTCTAATCATTTGAAGGTCAGGTGGAAAGTATGTTTACTTTGTACATGGTTTTCATGACTTGGCTGAGCGGCATCCCAAAGACATGGAGATCAAAGTGGGAGATGTACATTATTGGCTGCGCTTTCTACAAGTTAGACTCATTCTTCGGTTCCATCTACCAGTTATACAGAGGATGCTGTGGACATTTGTCTAGTAGGTTTCCATATTCCACATGTCAATCAGTTGCTTTTACAAACAAATCAGAAGGTATGGCATTTTTATATGGTGAACCCATGTTCGAAATCCTCTAGAATTCTTCATTTCGAAAAATTTGTAACACTGTAGTAAATTCTGTTTCCAAATTTTTATAGAACACAAGTATGACAGTTTTTATAAGTGACACACTGACAATATTTTAAGCAATAAGATCACATAAGGGTGGAAACACTTCAAACATCCATTTCAAAATGCTCTTTTATGTAAACCAACCTGTTTCAGAAAAACAGTTCCTTTCTCACTCATTGCTAAAAATGTCACCTTTACCTTCAAAGGGCAGATTACAGATGTTTACTTTTTTGAAAATAACTAATAGCAACCACTACCTGTCATCGCTGGAAAGGTCAGCAAATTTGGAGAACTCGCTTTTTTGCAAAAGAATATTATCTCTCTCATTGTTGAGTTCAATAAGCTAGCCGGAGACCTCTGGGCAGCACAAGATCAAGCATGATCCGCTTGGTGAACAAGATCTCTCTTGACTTCTAAAGTATCTTTTGCTGAACCTGTCCAGGCTCCATTTTCATTTGCTTAAGTGAATAAAACAAACTTCACCAATCCACCGAGCTCCCGGAGCATTTCCTCCCCCACCTCCATCGGTGCATTCATTGGCTTGCACTGCGCTCTTTCGTTTGCTTGCAGGTCTGACTCCCCTAGGTGAGCTGTGGGTACCTTGAGAGTCCAGGCTGCTTCCACATCTCTGGGCATCCAATGCCCAGCACTGCCTGTGACCCAGAGCAGGTGTCAGCAAACGCTTGCTGAGTGGATATCCAGACAAATGTGTTTCCCTAGGATGAGGCAGGCACACGGAGGTGCTTCCTCGCTTGTGACCCATTCTCCGTATGCTGGTGTTCACAGCCAGAGCCTTGAAAATGCTATCTCTGGAAAGAAAATCCAGGTTGGAATCATTAAAAGCATTTTTAAAAAAGACCTTTACCTGTTGAAACATAATCCATTAATAATGTGCCTTGCACTAGAGAGATAATGGGAGCCTCCCACAGAGGGATTAAAGATTGACTGGAATTTAGGGTCAACACTCCTTCTCCAAAATTGCTTTAACCCCCTGAGATGCAAACAGCAGGGAACACACCAGCCCTCCCACGGCTGGCAGGACGGAGGGAAGGATTTAAGTCAAAGAAGAGGCGACATCTAGGCAAGTCCACCTAAACATCTTCCTGTGACAGCCCTGCAGGAGTCCCCAAATGTCTCCCTTCGCTCTGACCAGCAGTCAGGAATTTTCTGGTGTCTGGCCACGGGCAGTGCTGCCTTTCTTGGCAAAAGCAGGAGTTGCGGGTGGGGGTTTGGGGGTGGGTGGGGTGGCTCTAGAGTTTGGGGTTGTGCCCGTGCAGGACACAGCTGGACACAAGCCCCAGCCACAGCTAAGTCCCCAACCCTCTCCCAACAACTGAAGGAGGCTCTGTCATTCCTGATTCATGAAGTCACTGAGTGTCCAGGTTGGAAGGACCTTAAAGGCCATCTTATGCTTGAGCACCTTTTGTGACAGGAGATTTACTGCCTTCCGGGGCAGGCCACTCCATCTTGCCGAGCTCGGCAGTTGGAATGGTCTCCCTTACGCAGAGCTTAAACTGAGCTGTGCTTTGCATTAGAGCCACCGCTCTAACCAGAACACGTTAAGGGTGGTGTGGGGAGCCGTCCACCCCAGGTGCAGAAAATAGAGGGAACGTTGTCTACAAAGAATTGTAAAAACAATAATAAAACCAACGAAAAGTCAGTCTGCTTTTTGTTATTACTGTTCACTGACAATTCTAAACAATGTTACTGGTAAAATACTCTTCTTTAACAAAGCTTTTGTTGGTCAAGTTCTAAATAATAGTTATAGTTACATTGGTCTTTAATAATGATAATAATGTATGTAATAAGCTTCCATTTGGCACAGTTTTATTACTTATCCTTTAACGACATTGTGTTCTACATGGGCACTAATTTGGAGAAGTCCCAGTTTTACAATCGGCCCCCAACGCATGCGAACTCAGCTGTACATGCTCGTTTTAAGGTCAGTTCTTAAGAACTGGACCCATTCCAGTTTGCTCCCACCGCAGTTCTTGTCTCCAACCCCTGTGGTACCACATATCCCTGCATTTAGATGATAAATTCAAAATAAGCAACATAATGGTAAAGAGGAGAAAATAAACAGAAAATGAGTTACTTCAATTCTGACATTCTATGCGAGCCCTTGAAGTTTTTATTTGTTTTTTAAAATTAAAACCGTGAAACAGTGAGAACCGTAAGGTGCAATATTTTTTGTTTGGTAAGGGCAATTTTAGGTTTATCTGTATCGAATTTGAATAATATCTTTAAAACTTAAATTCATCATTCTTTTTTAATTGTTAATTGCTTTTCAACCAAAGAGTTAATCAGGAAAATATAATAAAACTGCAATATTATTATTTATTACTGCAACATAATGTAGATAGGTGTTTTCCCTTTTCTCAAAAGCTACACCAGCATAATAAAAATATTAAGCCATTACTTTTTTCCTTTTTTATTCTGCAATATTTCTTGTATTTTTTAACTCGTGTGATTATATATATTAAGTTTAATAAAAGGAAATTTTCGCTGTCTACTTTTCCTTTGTGGTCATTATTATTAATTTCATTTTATGTTTATTATTAAAAACAATCCTGTTGTATAGAGGAGGGGTTTGTTCAAAAGTGGTCCTCTCTGTCTGTTAAACACACCAGGCATTTTGCCGATTCTGACTGCTTTCTCTGAGCACAGTCCTAGTGTTTGAGAATCCCCATCACGTCCCCCCTGGACTTTTCTAGGTTGATCATTCCAGTCCTCCCAAACACTTCTGATAAAAATGGTTTTTAGTCTTTCTGCCGTCCTCACTATAATGGCTATCATTTATCAAACATTTGCCACGTTCTAGATAATGTACATGATCTCATTTGATCCTCAATATCCGTGAAGCAGATATTGTTCTTCCCATTTTACGGCTGAGAATACTGTGGCTCAAAGGGATGAATTCACTTGCCCCGAATCATGCAGTTGGTGTGCAGCAGACCTGAGATGGAAAGTTAGGAACGTGTTGTTGCAAAATGCTGTGCAACCCTGCCCCCACCTTGACCCCTGACCCCCTTCACCGTGTGTGATGCAGCATTGCTCCTCCTGGGGAACCCAAGGCTGGATACCACAACCCTCCACATGGGGGACATAAAGGTTCCGCATGGAGACAGTCACCTCCTTCATTCCAGAAGCCGTATTTGTACTGAAGCTGCCTCTGAGCTCCCTGGTTTCATGTGCAGCCACAGTAGATAAAATGGATCCCAGGACGAGGTTGACTTGAGCCACAGGGGTCCGGCATGTGACATCTAGGATCCATCGAGTCTGAAAGAAGTGGGGGGCAAGCAAACACTAAGATGGAAGAGGGGTTCCTCTGCGCTATCCCAATGAAGGGACAAAAATTCCCTAGCCCCAGGGAAAGGGTCATGCATAAGCCTTCACCTGCAGACATGTTCAGTGTCTCAAGAGCCCCGATCCACAGAATGAAATCTGGAGCAGAGCAGAGGTGACCAGAACACCAGGAGCAGAGCCCCCACCTCAGAAGCAAGTCTGCATGCATCGAGGGAGACTGGGACATGGCTGGGATTCCCTGGGAGGACAGACACACCTGCCGGGCTGGGAACAGTGTTGGGCTACCACCATGGGGTCAGAGGACTAGGCTGAAGGATTCCAGATGCCCACGTCAGCACCCTCTACCCAAGCCTTTTCGGGAGGCTTAGGGAGATGCCCCCAGATGCTGCCACCAGCCCTCTAGGTCCTATGGCTCCCTTAAAGCCCCTCCTCTATACAAAGACAGCTGGAAGTATCTTCCCAACACCACTTGCTGGAGGACAGAGAAGTTTGGACAGCTTGCCAGGCATCTTCTGCTCCCATTATCCCTAGCATAAGAGGGACAGAAAGGACTGGTGGATCCATCCTAAGCAGCTGGATGGACTCAGGCCTGAACCAGCTTGTTCTTGCCTCCTGGGCCTGGGCTGACCTCCAATCTTACCTCTGCCTTTTGACTCTGAGCCACTGCATCCTAATCACTAGTGTTTGGCCTCAGCACACCTGACTTGAATTCCTGTTCAAGGACACTTCATTCAGCCCAGTCATGGATCCAGGGTGTTGGGACATTTAGGGCCCCAAATAAGTGGTGCTCATGCAGTCAATGGGGCACTGAGAATCAACTGGATTCTCCAGCTTCAGGCAATACCAAAATGTGGGCAGATGCTGTCCCTTAAGGAAAGGACTCCATCCCATGACCAGGAACAGGGAACTGGGTCCATCCCCCAGGGAAAGGAGCCAGCAGAACCAGGTGGGTGATAGGGCCCCTGACAACTAGGCTGGGAATCAGAAGCATATAGGAGCTCCAGCCCTTAAAGAGGGTTAGAATGTCAGCTAAGTCTCCAAACAGAAGTCAATCCTATAATCTCTCCCAGTAAGTGGAGATGAGGGGCTAATTCATGGGCAGAGGGAAGAGTCGTGATTTGTAGACAACCAACCCCCAGCACAGGGCCATGAGACTACACTAGACTTATGCTGGTATGGATGGGTGTCCAACGTGCAGACCTGGGCACAGTCTGGAGCGGCTGAGCCTGGCAGTCGACAACCTCAGGGATTCTGACTGATCAAGGAGAGGAGGAGGTTGAGAGGTGTGACTCCAAATGCCATTCAGTTTAAGAAATTGCATCTTGTTAACTATGGAGTCTGGCATGACGCATGGGCCAAGCTCGGACTAACTAGGTTTGACGGTGCATCTTGCTGGCAATGTCCCTCCCGTTTCCTTTAGGTTAAATGAGGGAGATGAGAGTATAATGATAAACACTGATTACTGCAGCCGCAGCAGGAGAGATGCCTCTCTCTTTCCTCTATCACTCTTCCTCCCTCCCTTCCTCTTGCTTCTCTATCTCTCGGAAGAAAAAGCACTGCTCTTTGTCCTAACCTATGGAATGGTGGGTTAATTGGCTTATAGAGCTGCTGAATATGGAACAGAGCCCTAATGGAGATTTAATCAAAGGAGACAGTTATGTCGAGTGAGGTGTAAAAGCCATTGAAGATGAATGGAGACGGATACAATTTTCCCCCCAGAGTTATTCAGAGCAATTTTAATAAAGCACAAGTTTAACTACGGAATGGATCGTGGGACCAAGTGTCATTTTGCTGTAGGGCACAGCAGGGCAGGCAAGGGAAGGAGAACTCAGAAAGTCACTTAGAGAAGGCGGAGTCTCTCTGCCTCCCACAGCGGGCTTGGGGCTGAAGATCAGTGTTCCTGCCCAAGTCTACCTTTTGCCCAATGGCCCATCTACGTGACTCATTTCAGTGATGTTTTCTGCATCCTCTGTGGCTTGGGCCCTGTGACCCCAGTGGTCAGAGCAGAAGGCTCACTATGCCTAGGTCATAGCTATAATTGGAGGCCCATGGGCCCAACCACTTATCAGACACCTCCACTGGATGTCCGCATCTTCCCCTGCCAACCTCTTGATTCAGCTCCCAGCTTAGCTGTCACTCTGGGAAGACTTCCCTAGACCACTCCTCCCATTTCCTTAATGACCTGTACACCATGCAATTCCATAATTGTGTTTTGTTGTATGTGTCTGCCATCACTGCTAGATTGTGATCTCCCTGAAGCACATACATGCATATGTGTGTGCATATACATACATATGTATATGTCCATATACTTACCCACGCAAATACACAGATATATGAAATCTATTTACCGGGATTATCTTACACAAGCTATGGTGCAAATTGCTTCTTTACTCAGCAATATGGTGTGGACATCTTTCCATATCAATGCATGTTACTCTGTAACAAGCTCTTTAACAGCTGTGCTGTATTGCTTTGTATAGATGTAACAGAAATTATTTAACAAATTCCGTATCTTTTTCCGCTATCAGAAACATTATTGAAGAAGAATTCTCTTACACATATGTTTTTGAAAATTTGTCCAATTAACTCCCTGACAAATTCCTAGAAGGAAAATTATTGAGGTCAAAATTCTGATACATATTTTCCAGATGCCCTCCCAGAAAAGTAAAAAGGTGTGCTAACATACACTCCCACACTCTGTGAGGATCTGTCTCCCTGTACCTTTTCTAAGCATTGCCGGTCATGTTCATTTTTACAAATCTGATGGGTGAAACTTGATGTCTCATTCTTGTTAAAGTTGACAATTTAATAGGCCAAGAAAGGCCCCATCTAAGGAAATGATATAACTGCATGTCTTGGCAGGGCCGTGAGGATTCCAAAAGCCCGTGCTGGGGAGAGAAGAACTTGCTGAGACTTTTCTTGGAGAAATCACCGAGGACAAGAGATCTGGCCCCTGGAGGAAGAAACTCACAGCCCATGTCATTAAATTCAGGAGGTGGAATCAGGTGGAGTCTGGTTCATTTAATGTCATACTCAAGGGCTCTGGGTGGGTTTTCTAGACGACTGCATTTTCTGGCATCTGATGGGCATCCAAGTCATAGGTTTGAAAGGACAATCCAGTCAGTGTGAGGGCTACCAGAAGCAATGTACAGGTGATGGAGATGGTGTATCTTGTACATAAGACACAAGGTATGTAAGACAGAGACACAAGGGGCTTGAACAACTAGGCTGGCTTCTAGGGCTGGGAGACAAGGCCCAAGGCATGATCAGGACCCCGAGGGCTGACACAGGGCAGTCAGACTCAGGTGCAGGCTGTGAGGCTACAGCCTGATGCCTCCCTGGGGACCCAGGGGCTAAATACTCTTAGGCCCTGGGCACACCAGATGTGAAGGCAACGATGATTTGCAGACCCCACCGAGGGGTGGGCAAAGGGCTCCTGACAGCCCTTCAGGCTGGGCCCTCATAGCTTGAGGGCTGGGCAGGTAGCAGAGCAGGAGCAGGTGCTGACTATACTCTTGACAACTGGGCCTACAGAACAAGAAAAGAACATCTCCTGCCAGAGAACATCTAGAGGATTCCTTCCGACCAAGTCCTTTCTAGCCTGGAGGTGGGAGTGAGGTGGGCACAGCAAAAGCACCAGTTTAAGCTAATGTGCCTCCCACATCAACTGTCACCTAGTCCAGGCCCCGTTCCCAGGGTACCCATCACCAAAGGAGACCTTGGAGAGATCCAAGGACAATGCCTGACTCAGGGTAGAGCAGAGTTTGACCCACAAGGCACCCAGGCCAGCCCAAGGACTCTGGCCAAGCAGGTCATACTTGGGGCTAGATCTGGAAGGTAACTCCAAAGCCATGTGCATTAATTAAATCACACGAAGCCCAGGCCGTTCTTACATTGAAGGGGGAATGTAGTGTTGGGAGTTGAAGCTAATAAACAAGCCAGGATCTGAGTAAACAAAGGCGCAGATCAAGGGGCAAAAATAATGAGTGTGTGGATGCCAGCAGGTTAAGAAATTCTGCTGTCAACAAAACAGGGATGCCCAGAGCACCCTGTGAAAGGTCCCATGGGTGTGAGCATGTGGGCCGGCTGCATTTAAAGGCCCGGACTCAGGCAGACGTTTGCTGCCACTCTTATCCTCAGGTGCCAGGGCTGTGAGCTGGCGGTCAGCTCTTGGTAGAACAGGAGGTGATGGTCACCTATACCACCCGCAAGATCATCGGCTGTCCTGTGGCTGCAGATGTCAAAGCCACCATGGGTCTGCTGGGATGACAATGTTCTCCCCTGCCTTGGGACAGGGCAGTGAGGATGCTCCCAGAGGAGCTTCCATCCTATGCCTTGGACATGGACATGCCTTGACGTGGACAGAGACATCACAGTATTGTCAGACACTGGCATCTCTAAGGCCTGCCCCCCAAAGGGCAGTTGACCTAGCTGGAAGGCAAAGCCTGGGGCTTTTGCAGGGAAGAAAAGAAAGAGTCACCTGCAGCTCCAGGAAAGCCACCTTGCCTCCCACCTGGGATCACATCCTCGCTGGGGGACTAGGGGCTGTCCCGTGGGCTCTGCGTCTTGCCCTGACCTCCAGTGGCTCCTTCATTTCATGTCCAGATAGATATTGAATCCAGGTCACTCCCCAGACTTCCTTTCAGCCCGACAAAATAGCCAATCATACAGCTCTTCCTCATCTCTGTCTATGTACCCACTACTGAGGTCAGGAGGTGCTGTAGCACAGTAGCCAAGAACATGGGCTTTCAGCTGAATTGCTTGGGTTCAATCCCTGGCTCTGCTACAAGGGAGCTATGTGACCACGAATAAGTCATTTAACTTCCTTCACTTCCATGTCCCTCTGGGTTCAGTCCTATCACCTTTAAGATGTGGATCAGGTGGGGGTTACAGCAAACCTTTTGTAAGGTTCTTGCATGGTTCAGGATGTTATATAAGTACTAATTACTAATTTAAATAAACTATAATAAAGTAAAAAAATAAGATGTGGATAATAGCCCCAGTATTTCCTAGGCTCGGGAGAACTAAATGAGTTAGAATATGTAAAGTCCTTAAACAGGATCTCACACACAAAGTGCCATTTAACTCTTACATTTGCCATTATTATTGCTCCCTCACATCACCTGGCCAATTGTTACGACCCAGATTGGGTAAGCGGGAAAAAGCAGGAGACAGCTAGGTGATATCCTAGTTATTTTGACAAAAAATAATTTATTCATTTCTGTGTAGTAATAATGTTAATAGCTATGGTTTGCTGAGTGCCTACTATGTACCTAGCACTGTATAATCCTATTTCATCCCCGTGACAACCACAAGCAATCTATGTTACTTTCTCCACTTTACTGATGCAGACACTGAGTTTCAGAGAGGTCAACTCCCTGGCCTGAGGTCACACAGCTAGTAAGCTGAAAAACTCAGATTTCAACCCACATTTGGCTGGAATGCCACACAGACACACTTTTGTTCTTTCAGGTAATAGTTCAGAAGTAAAAAGAGGAGTCTTAGAGAAAGGCTGACTCCAGTCTGGGGTTGTTTAGACATTGTACCAGCTTCTGTTCTCTGTTCATAATTGTCTGTTCCCTGGCTTCCCTGGAAGCCGCCCTACTTCCCGCTCCTTTGATGTGAGGCTGAGCCACGGGACTTGCTTTGCCCAATAGTGTGCCAGCAGACGAGGCTCACTCCACATCTGTGCTTGCTGGCTTAGCTCTTTGTCCCTTGAGCTTCTGCCCTCTGCCATGAGCACAGCATGATTCAGCCGAGGTCCTAGAGTAAGTGGAGACCCATGGAGCTAAGCCAGGCCCAGAAAAGCCCAGAAGGACCAAGGACAGCTACTGCTGACTGGCACCCCTCACATAACGGGAGCAGGAAATAAACGCTCACTATCGTAAGGCACTGAGACTTGGCAGGAGTGGGTGGAGGTTTTTGCCATAGGAAACCCTGCTAATGTAGAAATGGTCCCAGGCGCAGGGGATGGACCGGGCCTTCTCCAGTCTGATGGAGTAAGCACAGGAGAGGATAACATGAGTTTGCTGCTTTGCAAAAGTCATGCATTTGGTTTTAAAGGTGGGCTTTATACTGCCCAGTGCATTCCTGTACCTGATTGGTGATCTAAATATGTTCTCTAAATTGAAACTGAAACAATGAAGACACAGAGGACTCAAGGACGAGAGGAGGGATAAGGAGGCCAAGGCCTTTTGAGTTTTCCTTCCCTGGGGGGTGGCTCCAGCAGATGCAGAGAACAAGCCCAAGTTGAAAGTGCTTTCCCCTGGAGAAGAACAAGTCTGTGGACAGGGCTTTCCCGCAGGGAGACAGGAGGCAAAGCTGCTGGCATTCCTGCAGCCCTCACAGCACCCTGGAGCTTCACAGGGTAAATGAGAGCTCTCCGAGTGACAGGTACAGTGGGAAGCTCCCGGTCACCTCCCAGCAAGAGCAGGAACAAAGCATAGATCCCCTGAGCTCTGTCTGGGATCTCTTTCACCAAGACTAAGTGCCTGGCAAATAAAGCATTTGGTCGGTCGCAACTTGACACTTAGCTGGTGGAGGGTGTGGGGTGCCACAAATCAGCTTCCTGGAGACCTCTGTATGCAGCTGGGTGTTGGGGTGATTCTTTTTACACTGTAACATGTGCCAAGGTGCTCAGCAGAGTCTTTTGAGGGTGGGTTGATGGTGCTAGTGGAGGGGACTGCTGCCCAACCCATGCCCAAGGCTGCCCACGACCTCTCCATAACCCTGCATGTCTCTGCCCTTAACCTCTCCAGGGATGGCCGGCTCAGGCTTTGGGAGAGTGCAGGAGGCTCCTGAGGTCTCTGGGAGGGAGAGGAGAGGAAGGACATGCTGGGGCCACTTCGTTAGGCTTTTCTTATTGGTCTTTGGCCAGCAGAGATCCAGGAAAAGGCTGCAACACCGGCTGCGGCGTTTCCATGGTAACGGCAGGCAGCAGGCTCTTTAGGCTTCCAGTTAGTGCAGGAGGAGAGGGAGGAGGGGTTGGGTACATGGGAGGGGGCGATGCAGGACGAGGAAGGGGAGGGGAGGAATCAGGAGGAGAGGTGGAAAGGAGAGTGGACAAAGGTGGATGGAGAGAGGAAAAGCCAGAGGAAGCAGAGGGGAGGAAGAGGAGGAGGAGGGAGGGAGAGGTCAGAGGAAGTTAAGGAGGGGAGAGGAGGAGAAAGAAATGAGGGAAGAATAGGAGGAGGCATGTGGAGAGGAAGGAAAGGAGAAGAGGAACAGGGAAGGAGAAAGAACAGGAAGAGAACTGCTGTACCCCCACTTCCTGCAGCAGAGGCGAGGTGACCACCGACCTGGACACCGTGAGCTGAGCTCCCCAGACACACACCTGCTTGGCCCGTGCGACATGCTGTGAAATGAGTAGAGCACGGCCCCAGAAGGACCTGGGCTGGAGCCAGGCTTTGCCCTTTAGCAGCTGTGGGACAGGACAGCGAGAAGTTTCCAGAACAAGTTTTGGCATCTGACAGATTCTGCCTCTGTCCACATGTACTTGGACAAATTACTTAACTTCTCTAAACTTTAGTTTTCTCATCTAAAAAACAAAACCAAAAAAAGTGGAGAAAATAGCTGCCTCACGCAATTGCAAAATTAAATAAGATAATGCGTGTAAGAGCGTTAGTATGGTGTCTGGCACATGGTAAGCACTTAATAAAGAAATTTTATTATTTTTTATGTGTGTCTCAATCACCATTTAACCTCTCCGAGCCTTCATTTTCTCGTCTGTAAAATAGAGATAATCCCCACCTCGGAGGGTTTTTACAATGTATTATTGTCGGTGCTCAATAACTGTTAGCTATTAACATTTTTCCCTTAAAAACAAGAATCTACTTTATGTAGTGCCTGGTACTCTTTCTGTCAAGCAGATTTTTCATTGTCACTCCATTTAACACTCAAAACAATTGTGTGCAGTAGACAAGGCGGTATCGTCTTCTCTGTTGTCGCTGCGGTTCAGCTCGAAACTCCGTGCTGACAGCTTCACATCCATTAGCTCATCAAATCCTAAAAACAACCCTTCAGTGTAGGTATCATCCTCATTTTACAGTTGAGAAAACCCGGGCACCACAGGGCAAAGGCATTTTGCCTGCTACTTGCTAGTCGGTGTTAGAACTTGGACTTGGATGCAGAATGTCAGGCACAGGTAACACGACTCATTTGAAACAACTCATCTCGCTAAGCATTTTGCCCCGAACCAACACTTCAGATTTGTGCTGTGACTCACTCAGAGTGGAGGGAAGAAGTCTTGGCCTTTAGGGAGCCCCATCCCCAAGACACAGTGCCTAGGACATGCTTGACCAACCGTTTGGCCACTGGGTCGACTTTTCGGGCTGCCCAACTCAAGGACCTCCTACAACTTGGTCCACTGCCAGGAACAGAGTGAGCATGCTGAAAAACATCATATACTGAAGTGGACAGTCAAGGCCAGACAAGGAACAGCAAACCTTTTTCTACAGGTCCTCAGAGGGCTTCAGCCGGGACCACAGAAGGAGGACGCAAAGCACGTTGGATTTTTCCCCCTTGTTTTGTTTTGTTTCATTTTGTTTTTCAAAAGGGAGGCAGATTGAAGACGTTTCGCACCTCTTTGGATAAAATTTAAAATTTTGTCTTAAGAAATTGTGTGCGTGTGTGATTTTGAGAGAGAGAGAGAGAGAGAAGAGAGACACCGGGGAGGAGAGGAAGACAGTGAAGACAGGAAGTAGGGAGACACCGACGACAGAAAGACGCCAACAGACGTGAGAAGAGAGGAGACGATGCCAGGGTGCGGGAAAGAGAGAAATAGAGATGCAGGAGCGGAGTGACAGGCGGATGAACAGACTGACAGAAGAGCCGCCGAGAGAGACAGGCAGGAGGCAGAGACATGCAGAGGTGGAACGGCAGAGAAACCAGGAAGCAAAAGGTGGGACCTTCTTTTCCTGTTGTCAGAGACAGACACACGTGAACTCCATGAGCAAGGACACATGCATGGTTATGGAGAAATAACATTGGTATTTGCAAAGCTAGAAAAAGAAAGTTCTCTCTCTCTCTCTCTCTCTCTCTCTCTCTCCCCCCCATCTCTCCCACCTCCTTTTGGGGAGGCAGGGCTGAATCAGCTCTCTACATTCTAAAAAGGCTGTGCTCAGCCAGCATTATTTGTGATAAAGGTGTTTTAAATCAGAGCTAAAATTTGGCAGCACAAATGTTCTAGAAATCCTCATCTCATTGTGAAAATACAGAAACCTTAATTTTATATTCTGGAAATTAGAATCATCCTATCTCAACTCTCAAAGAAATAGAGTTTTTTTAATTGTCACCAATCTCTCTCCTGCTACTAACCTTTTAAGATATTGGTGTATTTTCACCATGATGGCTCTGCTTCTGGTATGGTATGGTGGATTCAGTGTTTGTTCAACAGGCATTTATGAGGCACCTACTAGGTGCAGGACCCGGACCGAGCTGGGCGGGATGCTCTGTGGAAACAGTGGGTCTTGCCTCGGCTACATGCTATGCAACCCTACCCCAGGCAAGGGTTGGATTGATAGCCCATCTCTCTCCAGAGAATTCACACCAAGGCAGCCTTGCCGGTGTTCCCCAACTCTCCCCAAGGTCAACCTGAGAGGTGAGCTTCCCTAGGGTAGAATGGAGCTTGGATCCAGGGCAAGCCTGTCCACCCATCCCGATTTCTTTGGTCAGCGCTAAAAGCAGGCACACTCTGAGGCCCTGGCATCAGCCCTGTAATTGCTCCCAGTTCTGCTGGGGTTTATGCAGCTACAACAGATGGGGGGAAGGCATTGCACAGAGAGCTTTCCCTTTGTAGTGGTCAATAAAGTGCCCCCGCTCCAGAGGTCCTCTGAGACAGTTCTCTTACACACAGCTTCTGGCTTCCTGGACCTTTCTGCCTGAGGATCTTCTCTGGTGACTGGAGAGCGAATGCCTGAGTGATGAAGCTCCAGGAGAGACCCCCAAGCAATGAAACACAGGAGTGGGTGAACAAATAACTCAGCTTCATCATCCCTCAGTTGGAAAATTCCCAAGTCAGCTCTACATAGTTTCCAAAGCATCCCCAGCAGGGCTGAGCCCTCGTTACCTACAGTGGTACCGACTCATCAGTGCACCCTTTACTGCATTTGTTCCCTCTACTGCCTCCCTTTGGCACTCCTTCACCATCCTGATAGGCACCAACAGCCAAAGAAACTTCTGTACCCAAATCCTTGTTTCAGAAGGAGCCCAAACTAAGACACCCTTAGCTCATTTAGCCCTCCTGACAACCTCCTGACAACCAGCATGAGAACTTGTTCATGGATCATCTACTCTATGCCAAGGACTAGGCACTGGGAAGACACCCATGGCCCCTGCGTGTAAGGAAGAGCTTATATGCTGGACTGGAAGAAGATGCTAAACAGATAAACATAAACAAATACGAAGTTATTATGTGGCAGTTGCCACAAGCAAAAGGTACCCGAGGCTCTGAGAACATAAAATGGACAGGTTGGACCTCCTCAAGGAGATCAGGGATGTCTTCCCTGGGGAAGTGATACTTCAGTTGAGATCAGATGGAGGAGAAGAATCTAACTAGGGAAGATGGGAAGAAAAAATATTTACAGCAGTAAGAACAATTTGAATAAATGATGGAACTGAAGCAAATAGAAGTTAGGGTCACACATGTACTAAGTGGTTGGAAGAGGGTTTGATTTCAGATCTATCTGACTCTAATGTCCAAGCTCTTAATGTTATACTCAACAGTTGGAATGGAGATGAGTGTGTAGGAGTGGGAGGTGACTTGTTACTCTCATTATTCATATTATGAAAGGATTAATTACAAGCTTTCTTTAAATAGAAAACTCCCATAGGGCATTTAACAACTAACTCAATCACAAAAGAGGAAATTTCAAATTTATATAAATGAATCTGTGGGTTATAAAGGGAAAGCAGCTGAAAGTGTACAAAATGGATGTGCTGAAATCACTGAGAGGTTGGGTGTCTTCCCAGGCCAATATCCTGGCACCAGCAACAAGGTAGCATCAGTCTTTGCAGGAAGACCTGGGAATGAGAGTGGGGTTTTCCTGGGTGACTGATAAATAGGAAGAGAGTGATCTCTGGGTGTGCAGGGTCATAGACTTCCTTCCATCTCAAAGCAGAGACCCAAAGAGTTCAACATCAAGGGAAGATAACAAGCTAGAATAGGGGGAGGTGGAGGTCATATTTCTTTCTGGTTAGTATATAAAAGATCTATACTCCCATGGTAACAAGGAAAAAACAAACAAAACATAAACTACGCAAATATCAAAGAGCAGTAGAGGTAAGGAAGTCTTGATAAACTGAATTCCAGAGAGAAATGAGCCTTTTATAGATGAGCAGAAATTAATGGCAGCTTCCATACCCGAAGGCAAGGATCATGTTTCGATAAAAGTGGATAGAGATTCAGCTCTGCCACAGACAGAGAGAACTTTCCGGAATAAGAGAAATCAGCCAAGATTCAAATGACAAAGTGATAAGGCAGGAAATATCGGAATCTGGAAGAGCCCCAAACACAAAGATAAATCACTTGGCTCCATTCTGGAATTTTGCTGAGGAAATACAGCTGGAAAGTAGAGAGCTTGTGAAGCCTTGTGGTTCTCAAACTTTGGAGCCCTGCTGGAGTTTAATCCAAAAGTGATCAAACCTATTTGAAGTTGCAGCCCAACATGCTCCCAGGTCAAATCCTGAAATATCAAAGAGATCAGTCCTTTGGGAAGTCATGGATTCAGACAAAAAGAAAAGAGATTTATCCTTGGTCTTATTTGAAATCAGAAGT
The DNA here is from genome assembly GCA_004363605.1 of Indri indri. NCBI lineage: Eukaryota > Metazoa > Chordata > Mammalia > Primates > Indriidae > Indri > Indri indri. The sequence continues at coordinate 20,907 of RJWJ010016323.1, forward strand.
GAACTCAATATAATTAAAGTTATGTCCCAGCTCCAGTTCAATGCAACTCTTAATAAAATTTAAATTTTACCTGACAGAAAAAATGACTTTTTCTTTCTGAAAAATAAATAGTTTAATCAATTAAATCAATCGATCAAAACAAAAACAAAATTTATGCATCAGTATCCACTGTTTTTATATGCAATATTTGGCACACAAAAATTACAAGGCATGTGAAAAAGCAGGATAATGTGACCCATAATCAAGAGAAAAACAACCAGTAGAAGCAGACTCACAAAAGACCAATACATTAGAATTGTCAATCAAGGACTTTAAAATAACTATTATGGACATGTTAGGGAATTTGCAGGAAAAAATGATTAGAATGCATAAAGAGAATCAAAATATCAAGAAAGAAATAAAAATTCTAAAAAAATTAAAAGAACTAAAATGAAATGGTAGACCTGAAAATTTATTTATTTGAAATTAAATAGTTATATGGGTTTAATGGCAGATTGAGCACAACAGAAGAAAAGAATAGCAAATTTAAAATCAAGTCAGTAGAAATTACTCAAACCGAAATACAGAAATAAAAGGCTGAACAGAACATCATTTACATGCGGGACGATACAAAATAGTCTAACACACATGTGAGTGTAGTTCCAGAGGGGAAGGAGAGAGAGAACAGATATTTTAAAAATGTGAAAAAACATAAGGGCTACTAATTTTTCAAATTTGATTTTTAAAAATTAACCCAGAGATCCAAGAAGTTCAGCACATCTCAAACAGGGTGAATATAATATCAACCACATCTAAGTGCATCACACTGAAAAGAAAAAGAAAATTTTTAAAGCACCTAGAGAAAACACACACACATATGCATGCACGTGCACACGCACACAATTTTTTTCTGACTTTTCATCAAAAACAATGAAAGCCAGAAGAGAATGGAATGACATCTTTTAAATGCTAAGCAGGAAAAAAAACTGTCAAACTAGAATTGCATATATAGTGATAATATTCTTCCAAAAGAAAGGTGAAATAAAGACATTTTCATATAAATAAAAGCTGAGAAATTCATTACAAGAAATGTTAAAGGAAATTCTTCAGGCTAAAGATGAATTATACCAGATAAAAATTCAAAATGAAGAGTTCCAAAAATGTAAAATATGTGGGTAAATATAAAAGCCTATTTTTTTATTTTCTTAATTTCTTTAAACATTAATATAGGAACTCTCTCATCCTTCAAAGATACTGAGCTACCTAAAAAATATGACTAAGTTATTTTTCTGTTTTAAACTCTTCCATGGTTCACTATCATCTACAAAATGAAGTCTTAAAGTCCTAAATTTTTACCATGAATTCAAGGTTCTTCATTCCGAACTTCACTGTTTTTGTGAACTCATCTCTAGCCACCACCTCTCATGTACACACACACACACACACACACACACACACACACACACACACACAGGACTTTTGTCCTAACCAGACTGAAATATCTGATATTTCCTATATGTGCCAGGTTCCTTGGGCCACTAATTCCTTTGAATATGCTGTCCTCTTTGTCCAGCATACCCTATACCCTATACCCTATCAAAATCTTGTCAATCTGACATACTTTCAAAATTCCTGCAAAACTCAGAAAGGTTGCACTGTAATGGACATGTGTCATTATTTGGGCTGACTAGATCTTTGGAAGGTCACTCATCTTCTAAATCTTTTAACAGAAGCTAGATTTTTCCCAGCTTCCCTTGCAGCTAGGACACAGGGATGTGATCTAGGCTTCACCAAGCAATCATATCTGCACTAGGCTTTAAAAAAGAAGCTTGTTACTTCTAGAATCAGGCATTGTGTAGAATCTAGAGGTGGTAACGACATCCAATTGTGAAAGACATCAGCAGCAGGGAGTCTAACGGCAGTGTCCAATGCTTGGCATCGGTAGAGATGGTCATGAACTGCCTTGTCCATGCCCAGTTGGATGGCCATGTGACTCCACTGAACTAGCTCTGAAGTATGATTTGGGTTGTTACCTGTGAGTGCATAGTTTCTGGCGCTCCTAGAAATTCTCCAAGATTTTTAATATCTCCTCTTAAATTCCTTTTCTGGTTAACTAACCAAGACTGATTTATGTTGTTTGCAACTAAGAGCTTTGACTGATATACGCTTCCTACCCTGAAATCTTCCCATAGCTCCTCCTACCTGCCGTCTTCCACTAACCATCCTCTCTATTTGCACACCTGCAGAAAACTCATTCTTAGTTGTTGGATCCCGACAACTGCCTCATCTCTGGGGACATTATGGTCTCCTGCAGTTGTTTATTTATGTGTGTCTCCCAATTATATTACCAACTACTTGAGAGCAAGGTCATACTCTCACTCATTTCCATCCCTTCATGAAGTGCTTAGCAGAGTGCCTGAGCTGGCACAGAAGAGATGCTCAGGAGGGACTGGTTGATTACCTGTGCATAGAAGGCAATGACTCCACACACTGTGGTAGAAAAGTGGAGAAAAAGTGTAGAATCACTTTTTCTCAAAATTCACGTGAAGAATCAGTCCAACAGGACAATCTCTTCTCTCTTTCTAACAGGGTCGTGAGGCTAGTACAACAAAGGAGTGTGTGGACAACTGTAACTCAACAGGCATGTGACAAGGTGGCTGGTGCTGTCCTTAAGTGCAGGCTGGTACAAGGATAGTGCATAGTGCATAGTACTCAGCTGGGTGAATGTCAGGATCTTCCTACTGTTCTCAATGTATAGAGCTGTCCCGCCCAGATTTTTGGATGGACCCAGACGGCATCATGAATCCATGTATGCAAGACAGAAATTAGGAGGACTATTTTATGGATAATTGTGCAGTAGTAGTATACTGGTAAATGATCAACAACTGGCTTTTCAGTAGGAAAAAAAAGCCCATATTTGTAGCAATTGCCAATTCCGTGGTGTAAATGCTCCTACCATTAAGTCATTTCAAGGTACTAACGTATTAATAACAGCTTTGAGTCCGAAGTTGAGAAGAGACGTACAGTGGCACACCACTATATAGTATTTTTGCCATATAGATACAACAGACACAAATAAATAACTACAAGAGCATAGATAAAAGTAAAATGTACTAAAATAATTAGAATTAATAACTTTTGAGTATTTTTTACCTTTGTTTATAAATATAATTAATTATAAATTTATAGACATTAATTTTTTAATGTCTGTCTTTAATAACCAGCACACAGAATTCCAGAAAGTTTAACGATAGACTTGTATGAGCTGCTGTGAGCTGGCTTAGGATATCGCTAACTCTGCTAGCTCTAGTGACCTCTTCCAATCTTTACAACCTGGCTCTGATTTGTCAGGAAAGGTACTCAAGGGAAGAAACCAGGGGATTGTAAGTAAATGAGAGACTTTTCCAGGATCATGTGGATAATTTCTTACAACACTGGAACTAATAAAAAATAATAGCCCAAATTTGGGGATGTCTACCACACATCAGACACTGTGGAGAACATTTTACAAAACATTTAATTCTCACTAAGACCTTATGGAATAGGTTCTATAATTATTCCCCATTTTTCAGATTAAAATAATAAACAAATAAATAAAAACTGGAGAGAAGCTAAGTAATTTGCCCAGTGGCACACATCCAAGAATGCAAGAGCCAGAACCCAAACCTAGGCAGTCTGACTTCAAAGCTCATACTCTGGACCATTATCTCTAGTGCCTCAGGTGTTCCGACTTTGTACTACGCCATTGCCCCCCAACCCCGGCCCCTCACCCCATTTTTGCACTGAGACGAAAGTACCCGCTTATCTCCACAATACTTGACTTCACTCTGTGCATATTGGATCATTCCACTTCTTTTGCTAAAACTCCATTAGGACCAGGTTTTTTTAGTTAGTTTTAAAACAGGGAGGAGATTGTTGCCTCAAGCCACCGCAATCCCTTAGTGACCAATGGACTTTGCTTTCAAAGGGATCAGAATTGGGAACTAGAATGGAATCTGGAGCTGTAAGTTTCTTGCTGCATGGAACTGACCTTTATAACACATGATATTTATTGATTATGTGATGCCCTTAATTAATTTATTCATTCATCAAATGTTTGAATGAAGAACCCACTGTGTGCCAGGCACTGTGTGACGTCTCCAGGGCCATATGCTCTATTAGACAACATCAAAGCATTTCCTGGGACTCAAGAGCTTTTCTAGAGTACCTAAAAATATTTGAGACACGAAAATAATTATCGTCTCCAAAATATAAGGACTGCAAAATCAAATCAACAACATCTACTTGAAAGTCTCCAAAGTAGAGCTCTATGTCAACCCATCAACCACCTTTCAACACAACTCTTATATTACATAAATTACAGACTCTCTTTGGTATCGATGGGGGATTGGTTCCAGGATCTCACCCCCATACCAAAATCCAAGGATGCTCAAGTCCCTTATCGAAAATGGTGTAGTATTTGCATATAGCCTAGACACATCCTCCAACATAGTTGATATGCTATATTGTTTAGGGAATAATGATAAAACAAAAAGTCTGTACATGTTGAGTACAGACACAACCATCCTTCCAAAAAAATATTTTCAACTCCCAATTGGTTGGATTTGGGATGCAAAACTCACATATATGGAGAGCTGGCTGTATATTTAATGCAGCAGTGGTATTATAATATGTTTTATTTTAAATAAGGCAGGTCTCTAAAACTAAGACTACCTAAGGCCCATGAAGGTCATGTAACAAACATTCTAGGGAAACAAATATGCATAAGACATAATCTCTGGCTTCAGTGGAGACTAATCTTATGTTTTGTTTGTTTTCTTGTCTATTTTTATATTCTAACTGTGAGCTCCTGGAAAGCAAGGATTTTGTCCTGTGTTTTCTTGTTAAACTTCATATTTCCTACACCTGGAGCAGGGTTGCATTCCGAACAGTATCTAAGGTGTTGGCTAGACAAATACAATCAGGGTAGCACTGTGATCTACCCTCTAAATTCTGAGCAATCCACAAAGACACAGAAGTCATTTCTTGTATTCTCTTGCATGTACACGCATGCACACGTGCACACATGCACACACTTCATTCCTTACCCACTGAATTTCAAAATAGATGGAAGAAAACAAACAAATCAACATTAGTAGGTAGCTACAAAGCTACAAGCACCAGCTACCTTGCTGGGTTCTCGTCATACATCAAATACACACCAGGTAAATAGTCCCCATGCCCACTACATTGCAGTGGGCGTTGCTGATAACTAGGAATTTACAGTCATCTTTTTCTTGGACTGTCCATGCTTTTCCCAACGTCTGTTTGTGATCCCTTTTGTGTATCCTCTTGCACGTCAAGTACAAGATGTATGGTCACAAAGGGGAGTGACAATTTCAGACAGATTATAAAGCAAACAGGAAACAGTCACCAGAAGAGGAGCTAAATGTTTGAAATTTATCTTGCTGCTCACTTAAATGAAATATTTATCTCTCCCACACTTATCAGTTCATTCGGATTCCTGGACCAATCTTGTCACTTCAGGCAGCTTTAATGGCTTTCGTTTATGCATGCTCAACACTGCCCCTTCTGAACCGGTTGTCTACCACCAGGCACCCGTAGCCTGCCTTCCTCATTCTCGTGGAGCCGAAACATTTCCCTGGCCCAGAGAAATCACACCCGGGACAGCCACAGGACCCTCACGTCGGCATTCCATGTTCTGAAAGTGGTTATCTCAGAAGGGTGAGCTGAAAGCTGCTCAAAGCTCAGCGGGAGATAAAGAGGGGTATGAAGGTGTCAGAGACCCGGGAACATGGTCTCAGGCCTTGAGTCCATCTGCATCCTTCCAGATTTGACCCACACAACATTGCAGTTTAGTTTGAATAATATGGTTTTAAGGAACAGTTGCTTAACATTACATACGCATTTAGCTATATATGCTATTGAAGTGTTTTCCTCCCTTGACTCGAAGGTTAATTTTTTCACATTTAGCATTTATCAGGCACTATTTATGTTGACAGCACTGCGCTCAGAGATTTCTGTTTGTTATCTCGGTTGAACCCCTCCACAAATCTGCAAAGTAGGTATGAAAATTCCTAGTTATGAATTACAAAGCTAAGGCTCAAGAAAGTGAAGTGACTTGCCCAAGAGCACACATCTGGTAAATATCTCAAGCTGGATAAGAACCTGGTTTGTCTTTTCCCAGAGGCTTGCTTTTAACACTGCAATATTGTCCTGAGCCCCTTAGTAGTACCAGAAGGAAAAGCAGACATGTGTATTCATAAGTTCCACAGAGTGTGCTAAACGGCTGTAAGAGAGATTCGGAACTGGGATTCCGCAGGAGAACAAGAAGGGGTTGGGGGAGCCACCAATTCTCCCTGGAGGGACAGGACAGGGAGGCACAGAGGTGGCGGCGGTCGAACTGGGCTTTAACGCAGGAGTTTGCGTTTGACAGAAAAGGGCGAGGACGCCTGCGGCAGAGGGAAGATCACGTGCTGTAGAGTAGACCTGGGGAAAGGACCTGGGATGCTTAGAGGGTGGATGGGGGAGACGTCCACACTGGCGGGGATCCAGGACGGGGGAGGAGACCTCCTGAAGCAGAAAGCTGGAGAGCAAGCCACAGTCGGAGTCCAGGTTACGTGACGGGCATAAGCAGACGCAAGCAGGAAGGGACTGCGCCGGCAGAGAGAAAACTAAGGAGGAAAGACCAGAGAGGAGGCATTTGGAAGAGCCCAGGTGAGAAATGGTGAGTTACTGTGGGAAACGGGAAGGATGGAACGGCTTTGGGAAGTGGTTCTTAAATGTCAGCGTATGCTTTTAAAAAAATCGCCTGGGAAAGGATCTAAAATTGCAGATTCTGAGAACCACCCCAAGATAATGAAATTCACTGCCTCTGAAGTAGGACCCTAAAACCTGCATTTTAACAAGCACCCCGCGTGATTCTGATGCCAGCGCTGTGCGGACAACTCCTTGGGAGATATTTCTGGGGCAGACAAGCGTGGCGGTGGATTGGTATGGGGTGAGGGAGAGGGAAGAGTGGGGTTTTGTCCCCCTCCCCTGACATCGTTGCCCATTTCTTCTGATAACTGCCTGATTTCTCCTTAGAAGTGCCCCTTCCCCACTCCGAGTCCATGTGGCTCTGGAGGGCCCCATGTGACCAGTCTGAGCTAATCAGTCCCTCACTCCTTACCCATTCAGGGATGGGCAGGTGACTCAATCAGAGCCAATTCTGAGACTGCTGGGAAGAAAAGCAAGTCATCCTCCTTGTTGGCCTTGAAGCTGTCAGGATAAGATGCTGCAGCTGCTTCACTCAGGTAGCACCTGAGCATAAAGCCAAGGATCTGAGAGGTGGAAAAAAACAAATCCTATGTCATTATTTGGGTCCTGAATCCAGCCATGTCTAAAGCCGGTACACCACTAAACTCTTCACTACATGAGTCTATGACTTGTTATTTTTGTTGTTGTCGTTGTTTTATTTACAGCATCCTGTGTTGGGTTTTCTACCACTGATGAAAGACGGACTCTGCTGGGCACTTTAAGAAAATCTGATATATAAAAATCTTACCATACAAATCAGATAAATGAAGAGCTGATTACTTCTATTAAAAAGGGATTCACTCACAGTTTCCTTTGAAGAGAGAGACTCCCCAAGGTATGAAGTGCGGAATTTGATTTATTAAATTTGATTTACACATGACCTCTTCAGGAGGACAATCTTAAATGCAAAGTAAGAACTGTTCTACCAAGATAATTGCTCTCAAAGCCACTGTACTGTGACTTTTGGGGGGTTCATCCAGGGTGGCTCCCCCAAGCACCAGCCTCCCTACCTTACTTTTGGGGATATGAATTTGATTTCATAGCCCCTTGGTCCCCACAACTGTGCAATCCAACTTAACTGCAGTGAGACCTGTATCGCTGCTACACAAGTTTGATCTGATGTACAAGTTGTCCTCGACTATCATTTGGTGGTATTTTTATTGCTCTTCCTAGACTCCTAGCAGAAAACAAGCTCAAAACATGATTCCTTAATGTGTTAATTAATCTGTTCATTACTGTTTATCAGTAGCACAGAAGCAAAGGCTTCCTGCTAAGGCGTGTGTTTTTCTGAGTTGACAATGGCTACATCACTGGGGTTTCTATTCTATAGGTAAATGGGTGCCTGCTGTCGGGGAGAGAAGTTCTGCACAGCCCCGCTCAGAGTTCAGGGCACAGTGAGGGATGCTTCAGCATCTATATCCGTCTTGTTTGAAGCTAGGCACGCGTCTCACTCTTCTCTGCACACCCATTGCCTAGCACGTGGTAGAGGCTTGTTGCATGGATCTTAGGGGGATGATTCAATGATTAGATCAGTATCTGGAAAAGTCTGAAAAGGAGAGCTTAGTCATGGGTCAGTCTATTATAGGGGAAATACCATTCCAATTCTGGAAATTTCTTTGTTCTGGAACTCAAGGCTGCCCAGAACGTTAAGAGGAACAGAACCCATCTTCCACCTGGGGCAGCGGCCACATCCCCAAGTCTCTAACATAAAACCCTCTTCTAGGTCTAGAAGTGCGATTTCTCAGCTCCAGCCTCTAAAGTGCTTCGCCTCTGTCTCAGAGTTTTTGTAAATACCTTTATTTCTAACCTGGCAAGGCTTTTTCATTTCCTTTCCCAATCCATTATAGGGAGCAATAAAACTAGAGTTTTCTTTCCAGCCCAGGGCAGGTTCCTGGTTCTCGTTTCTCATTCCCAAGATCTTATTTTTCTTCCTGGATTATCCTGCTTCCACTTGTATGCCGGTCATGGCTCCCTCTCTCTCTTGCTCCCTTGTTTCCCCCTTGGAAGGGGCAGAGCTAACCCGAACACGCTTCTTGGTTCACAGCATGTAACCATCAGCATCTGCCGGTTTCAGGTTCTGCTCTTTCTAGGTTTTGTTTCATTACTTTTTCCCTTCATCCCCACTCTCTAGTTCCTTCCCCATAAGCACTTACTATATTGTGTTTAGAAAATGCCCCTGGACATGAGTGTATCCATGAAAAGTCTATAATATTGCTTCGTGAATAAATTTGTTTTAAATGCACATAAGTGGCGGTGTGCTTCAGATTTCCTGCTGTTTCTTTTTTCCTTTATCACTCAGTTTTGTAGTTCTACTCGTGTTGCTGTGTTATGTTCCCATTTTGTTCTAATTTCTATACTGCATTCCATAAAAGCATTGTCTATATTTGGCTTGTCAATTTTTTAGTGACAAGTGTCTCGGTGGCCTCAAACTCCCTGCCATCACTAACAATGCTGCTATAAACATCTTTATCTGTGTTCTGATGAACCCGGGCCCGAGGTTTTCTGGGATATGTATCTACGCACACAAAAGAGTAAGACTGCCGGTCACAGGGCACCTGTACATTTAACTCCACTAAATGAGCTCTAGAATGACTGGACCAGAATTCAGATCCTTTTGTTTCTCTATGCTCTTCCAATTGAATACTAATGTTAATTATTTTTATTTGAAAATTTCGATTTACACATTTTCTTTAATTCTGTGATAACCTTTTTGAGATAAATAAGGCAATTTCTTTTAGATAAATATATCTCCACTTTACATTTGGGGCAGGTGAGGTTGCATGTCAGGTTTGGCAATGTCTATGCTGGAAATTGATAAGCTAGAAATGGGATTCAATCTGTGTCCCAACAGAATCACAGGTAAGAAGTTGAGATCAACTCTAGGGGGACATTAGGAGATTAAAAGGTCCATCTCTTGACCAGCATTTCTCAACCCTGGTTGCACACAAGAATTACCTGGGCCCAGGCCAGGTGTGGTGGCTCATGCCTGTAATCCTAGCACTCTGGGAGGCCGAGGCGGGTGGATCGCTCAAGGTCAGGAGTTCGAGACCAGCCTGAACAAGAGCAAGACCCCCGTCTCTACTAAAAAATAGAAAGAAATGATCTGGACAACTAAAAATATATAGAGAGAGAAAAAATTAGCCGGGCATGGTGGTGCATGCCTGTAGTCCCAGCTACTCAGGAGGCTGAGGCAGGAGGATTGCTTCAGCCCAGGAGTTTGAGGTTGCTGTGAGCTAGGCTGATGCCATGGCACTCTATCCCGGGCCACAGAGCCAGACTCTGTCTCAAAAAAAAAAGATTACCTGGGGAACATTTAAGAAATACTAATACTCGTGCCTCTCCCAAGACAAAGACAAATTATATTCCCTGGGATGGGGTCTTGCAGCATTTTAAGAGCTCTTGAGGTGATTTTAATATGCAACTAGGGCTGAGAGTCTTCCCCTAGACTAAGGGGCTGGGCTTAGAAACAGGAGCACCTGGCATTTATCACTGGCCATGTCAGTGTGATGATTGAAACACCTGCTGGCACAGAGGAAGTCCTAGAGGTAAAGTACATGGAGAAATGATGAGAAAGGTGATTGCAACTGCTGTCATCCACCATTCACCGGAAGGATAACCTGACAAAACCAGGCACCACTGGTTCAAGGTCTGGAGAAAACTGAGTTATAGAGGATATTTTAATTTGCTCCTAATAATTAGAAACTCAAAAGTTCCAAATGATTAAATAATTACAGAAATATGTGAAACCTTAAGGCCATTAACAAGACTGCCACGGGCCATTACCCAGGACTAGCGAGCACCTGGCTGACAAACCTGTGCCACTGGCTGGCTTCCTGTCCAAGGTGCTGACGGACCCCCACCTCCACCCACCATGCTTATTTCTGGCTGCCCTCTGTCGGCAGGAGGCAGATTCCCAGCGCCACCCAGAGCTGAACAAGCTGGCTCCCTGCAGAGTCCATTTCCCTCTGTGGTTTCTAAGTAAATATCTTACCATGGCTGATGTTCTCAAACCACCAAGAAAGTTTAATCTCCAAATTGGCAGGAATGATACTCAGTCTGAAAATGATTCTCCCCTTCCAAGCCCAGTTCTTTACTTTCTCCTTCTGGTATATTTTAAAATAATCATAACATTCAATAGGAGAATGGCCTCTATTACAGAGAAGACATTTGAAGAGCGATCATTAATATAGTTGAGCATCTACTATGAGCCAGCCCAAGTGCTCAGCATTTTACAGCTTTTATCTTGATTAAACTTTACAAAAGCCCTGATAAAGCCGGGTGTGGTGGCTCACGCCTGTAATCCTAGCACTCTGGGAGGCTGAGGCGGGCGGATCATTTGAGCTCAGGAGTTCGAGACCAGCCTGAACAAGAGTGAGACCCCGTCTCCACTAAAAAAATAGAAAGAAATTAGCTGGACAACTAAAAAATATATATATAAAAAAATCAGCCGGGCATGGTGGCGCATGCCTGTAGTCCCAGCTACTCGGGAGGCTGAGGCAGAAGGATTGCTTGAGCCCAGGAGTTTGAGGTTGCTGTGAGCTAGGCTGACGCTATGGCACTCTAGCTCGGGCAACAGAGTGAGTAGCAGAAGTTCAGAGAGGTTAAGTGACTCATCTAAAGTAGATTACCTAAAAAAGAGACAGAAATATTATTCAGACCATGTTCTCTCTGATTTCAGAATTCAAACTTTGTCTAAATTGAGGAAAATCTAACTTGTTCCCAATTATTGCCAGGATAAGAGATGCAATAACATCTCTCGAGTCCCCTGTGGGCATTGTGCAGTTTTCATTATCAGTAGATTCTTCTTGGCACCTGATCTAAATCCCTCCCAAGATAATCTCAACATCCTGGGAAGATGGAGATGATCTGACCAGCATTACATCTATGATTTGACCCATTCTGTCGAGAAGGAGAATTTTGTAAATGGATCATAGTGTCCAATTCCACTGTTCGGGGTTGTGGAAACTCATTCTCTAAAGACAAGCCTCCACAGGAAAAATGTCTTGTTATAGGTCAAGGTGAAGTTCTGGGTCCCACCATGAGCAAAAATAATGTGATTATTCTCAGTGGTCCTCATGGACTGCATGCTGCTATTTGCATCTCATTAATGAAGAAAGGTCAGGGGAAGACCCCTATGTGATTCTCTCAAGCAGTGGTTTTTCAAGTGCAGTCCCTGGGCCAGTGGCATCAGTATCACTTGTGACTTGTTAACTATGCAAATTCCCAGGCCTGACCTCAGACCTACGGAATGAAAAACTCCAGGGGTGGGTACCATTAATCTATGTTTTAACAGATTACACTCACGCGCACACACAGGATTGAGAAAATCTGCTTTTAAAGCTTCTGCTGGTCAGTAAAAAAGCAGCGTGCCAAAGTGTACATCTGCTTTGGCTGTGGGAATCTGGGAACACAGTCACCTGGTCTGATTAGAGCCATCTAAAGACAAATAGAAAACATGCCACCATTGCATTACATCTCTGCATAAAAGCTGCAAGCGGTTACCTACTGCCCGCTGTATTTAACTTAATGTCTTGGAGTGGTTTTCCAGGCTGCATCTCATCCATCCCATCCATCCAACCTTAACCCCTTGGGCACTAGGCACTCTAGATTGAGATGTGGAGACTGGGGTGGGGAGGAGCTTGACAGAGAGGAGTGAAACCAAAATATTACTTTTCTGTAGATTTTTTTGTTTGTCAAGGAAATAACACAGTTCTCCCCTAAATTTTTTTTTTTGCTTTTTTTTTTTACAAGTTTTTACATCCCTAAATATACAAAACATGATCATTTTCTAAGCAAACCAAGCCATACATAATGCATTTTTATTGGCACCTTGAATAAAGACATGGCAGACATGAATATGAAACGCACAGATGAAAGCGCAGAGAGGAGAGCTCTCAATGGGTGAGCAGGGAGCCAGAGAACACCTGGCTGCTCTTGCAAAGCCTGAAAAGATTCTGGGCTGGAGGAACTGCACCCCGCGGGCCTGGGAAGACTTGCGGATGCCGTCGCTAAACCACTGCTCATTTTCTATGAGGTTTCAGGGAGAATGGGAGAGACGCTGACGGCTGCAGATGGAGACAGGTAGTTAACCTAGAAAAGAAGGAGAAAGTGGATTCTTCAAATTGTGAACTTGGGAAACGTTTTACGAATGCTTTAGAGATTCAGCAAGGAGCCTGAGAACCAGCGTGGATTTACCAAACACAGAGCTTTATTTAAGGAGCCAGGAAAGTTTGATCTGAAAAGGAGGACTTTATATCTATATATGTAGGTCTTTATATATCTGTATAACTGTTATGTGAAAAAAAAAATTGTATGTCGTGTAGCTATCCAGGGCAGAAAGTACTGAAGATAAATGACCTTGGAGATCATCGAGTGTTTTCCTTCACTCGTAGGTGGACATCAAAGCTGAGAGAGGTAATGTGGCTTCAAAGCTAAGATTAGTGCTTCTGGCTCCCAGGGCTTTTCATCATACTGAGCAACTCATAAAGAAAAGGTCATGAAAGATGAAACTCATTTCCTATTTTGCCAGGATCCCTAAACTGGTGGAAAGCACTGTAACCTGTAAAGTTCTATACAGAGATCAGTTGTTATTATTATCATTCATAATATCAGGTTCTCTTCTTGACCCTTTCCCACTCAACATCTTTATGAAATGTCTGAAGAAGGCATTGATTTTCCAATAATAAGCGTTTGGGGGCAGACAGTGAGTACATTTGGAGAGGTTGAAAAATGAGGCAAATCTAACATGATGAATTCCAACCAGACCGATGTTAAGCCAGGCACTTAACGCACGAAGCCCGTGGACTATTAGCAAAGCCTATGAGAGAGTGGGTTAAATTGTCTTGGAAGTTAATCTTAGTCCAAAGTTGCCAAAACATTGGATTTATTAGGAAAATAGTATCTATAGAACAAGTAAAGTGATGGTCCTACTGCTCTAGGCAGCTCCCATCCAGTTTGACTGTGGTATTGTGTTCTGTGTTACTCGTTACCCT
>RJWJ010016324.1:0-34663 GCA_004363605.1 Indri indri
AAGTAGAGGGAGAATCCCCTGTAATCTTGGGTAGCACTGTCAGCATTCTGGTGTCTGTGCCCAGCTGAATTGATCGACATTAGATATGCATGTGTAGTATCATTTGTATATTTCAGTTTCCTCTGCATCTTCCCCTGTTCCCATCCCCCCAAAATAAAATCATCTGGGGAATGTTCAATCTTCAGTCCTGAGAACTCCCAGCAGGGTTTGTGATGTCCGCTAGGTACTGTTGGCTGGCTCAAGAGAACGCAGCAGTGATGAGAAAAACAAAGCAGAGGAAAGAGTTAAATGGCAGTGAAGAGATGAGATGACAGGCGGGGAGCCGGGGAATAAGCAGGGTGCTTCCAGCTTGTGCACACACACCTTAGGAGACGGCTGTCTCCTAAGGCAAACAGCTCGGAAATAGGTTGCATTTGTTAAAGTAGTGGTTGGTTTTGTGGTCTGTATGGTAGCATCAATAGCAGCCAGCTCCTTATCCGAGATGCTTTCTTTGCTTCCACCTTCCCTGGTTTCTGCGAAGGCTTTTAGCCTTATAGCTTATTGAGAATCCCAGGAGAGAATTCCTAATTAGAGGATCCTGTTTGAATGAATTCTTACAGGACTGTAGATGTACAAGAGAAGGCCTGGCTTCATTGGCTCCCCATAGATGCCACTCAGGAAGTGAAAAAACCTGGGGGGTAAAGGGCAAAATAATCCCTCGCCCCTGCTGCTGGTTGGTGCTTCCTGCAGAACTCTCTATCCTTCTGAGTCTGTAGAGGGCGCTTGCGTCACTGGAATCCCGGTCTGGCTGGGGCAGGCAGAGGAGCAGGAGCCCTGAGTGTGAGCTCAGATTTTCTCACAACTCAAAGTTAGCAAATCAGCCCTGTGAGGATCTCAGGCTGGATTTGGGGCAGGGAGCTTGGATGAGCTCTTTAGTTGACCTTGCATGTTTGTGGACTCTAGCGCCCCAGTGGATTGGGAAGGAGCTGCAGCACGGGTTCGATTCCTTGCTTTGGGAGGTTGGTTCATTTTTGTCCTTGTTGCATAAAGAGCCTGAACTTGGTGTTCCCCAGGTCTGGCGCCGCTGCCTTCACTGCCTGCCTTCTGTGTCACGGCTGTTTCGTCGGCCCCTTGTGTGCAGTGGTCCTTCAGCCTTTTTTGCAGCTCTGCCGACCGGCCGGTGTTCCTACAGCCCCTTCTCAGTTATCCTTTAGCCCTGCTCACCCTGCACCTAACTTGGGTATCATGTCCCCATCGGACTCTAGGGCCCTAGCAGGGAAGCAGCTTCGGGGCCTCATGTATCTCTGCAGCCGTAGCTCCTAGTACAGGACCTGGCACGTGATAGACCTTCTTGGATGAGAAAGGAATTAATGTACCTGTTCACCAGTAACAGCTGGGGACATGGACTTGCTTCTTATAGGCGGAGCAAAGGAGAGAGTGATTCAAAGAAATGAGTTACTTCAGTGAACCTGTAGGCTCATTTGTAGGAGGAGACAGAATCTTTTGGGCAAGAGGGCCCACCCATGGCTCTGCCGGCATTTCCCCAGAACCACTGTTGTGTTTGGTGTTAGTTTTCCCTCCTCACAATGACTCACTTTCTCCATTATGTCACCAGGAAGTAAGTTTCAGCCACTGGTGGACATTTCTGATCAGTGGTTAGTAAACTGTAGTCCTTGGGCCAGATCTTGCCCACTGTGTGTTTTTGTTAATAAAATTTTATTGGAACACAGTCTCATCCATTTGTTTATGTATCGTCTGTGGCTGTTTTGTGTTACCATGACAGAGTTGAGTAGTTGTGAAAGCCTGTATGCCCACAAAGCCTAAAATATTTACTACCTGAGTGGCTGAGACAAGAGGTGTGCACGCTGCCGTGCCCGGCTAAGTTTTCTTATTTTTTGTAGAGATGCGGTTTTGCTATGTTGCCATCCTGGCTCAGGTGATCCTCCCACCTTGGCCTCCCAAAGTGCTGGGATTACAGGCATGAGCCACCGCGCCTGGCTGCTACCTGGCCCTTTGTAGGAAAAGTTTACTAACCCGTTTTAGCTGATAAATGCTTTCCATCAGCCCACAGTTCCTGGCTTTGCAGTGCATTGCGTAAGGGTTTGAAAGGCCCAGATGCCCTACTCTCTGGCCGAGGAACTTGGGGCAAGTCATTGAGGTACTACGAGGTCTTTTCCTCATCTGTAAAATGGGCACTGAAAACAATGCCTACCTCCCAGGTGGTTCTGTGCACTGCTCGTGAGAGCACTTCATGCGTGTCAGTCCAGCTGTGGGTATTATCACTGCCCTTCTCTTTCTCAGGAGGATGAGGCCAAGAAGCTGGTAAGTGAAGCCATTGCAGCTGGCATCTTCAATGACTTGGGGTCTGGAAGCAACATTGATCTCTGTGTCATCAGCAAGAGCAAGCTGGATTTTCTCCGCCCATACTCAGTGCCCAACAAGAAGGGGACCAGGTAAGTGAAGGAGATGAAATTCTGTGTGTCCCTGGCTTTGTGGCCACCCTTGATATCTCACGGCATCTGGACAGAGTTTTCTTGATTCTTGCCCACAGTGAGTAAACCCAGCGTTCCCAGGTCGGCCGCACACCACTGACCTTTAGTTATGACTTGCTTTATGATAGTGGGCCGCCGCTGGGGGCAGGGAAGTGATTTAATTTGTAAGATGCTGATGGGGGAGGGGGAGTGGGGCCCAGGAAAGAGCCCTGGGCTGGGCGGTGGGGAGGCAAGGTGTCAATCATCTGTTTTCCTTTCTCCGGTATCTTAAAGAATCCCCCGACTTCTGTGAGAAGTTGCATTTTTCAGGGCAGCCAGCCAATCGCTTTTCCTCACAGTTCTCCAAGCCTCCTAAAAGGTTATAAGGCAGTGCATCCCAGTGTTAGCCTTGGGAGCTAACTGGTACCTGCTATGCTGGAGTCATGCCATTTAGCCTATGGTAGGTATATGCTGCGCAGGCCCCTAGTCTCAGGTGTGGCCCAGGCTCAGAGTGGTGGGAGAAGGTTCTAGTTGATTTGCTGAACAGAACAGGAAGGCTTCCAAGCCTGGTGGCTGGCGTGTGTGCCAATGAGCAGCTCCTGCTTGCAGCGCCTTAGGGGCATCTAGCTGCATGACTGTCCTGGGGCTCCTGACCTCCACCGGGAGCCCGAGCTGCCCAGCGTGCGGTCCCCAGCTCTGCTTCCAGCTCCAGTCACCTGAGTGTAGCGCAGCAGTGTTTATCCACTTACCACCTCCCATTTAGCCCGACGGCTAGCCCAGAGGATAGCACGCATCACCTTCTGGAATGTGTGCTTTAATCCCCCACTACAGGAGTAATTCACAAGGAAAGAATAGAACACCGAAACCCAGCAGGCATTCGTTGCAGTCTGCACTCACCGTTGCGGGGATCAGCGAGCTCTGAGCGCTGGGGCGGGCAGCATGGCAGCACCGCTCTGGCCCGGGGTTGGGGCGTGTCGGTGGCCGGCTTGGTGAATTCAAGCAAGTCAATCTTCCGGTCTTCGAAATGACAGGGCTAGACTATAGGCACCTCTAATGAGCCCACCAAGTCCTTGGCACCTTTAGCAGAAAGGGAAGCCACCTTTCAGGCCCAGAGCCATGCTGGGGGTGCCACATACCCCTCCACGGCCTGCTTCCCAGGTTATTCGCAAGATGTCGCGGGACTCGCACAAGCCCGTGGTGAAGAAGTGATGGGGGAGGGAGGACGGAACAGAGTCCTGGGTGAAGATTTTGAAAGCCACGTTTGAGCCTTGAGAAATTTCATTTATGGTTGTCCAGGGAACCTATGCTCAGTGCAGGAGTCCTTGTCCTAAAGGGAGCACAACAGTGGCACATCTCACCTCCTGGGGACACGGGTTACTCAGCTGTGAAGGAGACTGTACACACAAGAACAGAAATAAAACACCTCGTGCCTATTACGAAGACTCAGTGAGGCGATGTGGAAGGTGCTGGGCGTGCAGTGACCTGTCCTCTACATGGAGCTGTTGCAGCAACAGTGTCCCCACTTTCTGGAATCTCGCTGTCATCTTTTCTGCTGGTGACCACTGATGGGGGTGCTGCCTGGGTTAGGGGAGTTCTTTCTCGGCGTGGACGGGTAGGGCAGGGGCAGAGCCGTGGGCCTAGGCAAGTGCTCCATGCCCAGCGCTAGTGTGGACCTGCCTTCCTAATTCCTGCCACTGCCTCTGCTGTGTCCTCCACAGTCCTGTCTTGCAGTCCACTGTTGCTTAAGGTAGAAGCCCTCCCTGCATGCTTTCGAAGTCGGGCACTGTCACCCAGGGTGGTGAAGAGGCTCTAGTGTGTCCAAGCCTCCTAAAGACATTGAAGTGCAGTTCAGATGAGTCAGGCACAGAGGCCCCATGGGACTCTGGCTGCAAGACTACATGCTGCCGCCAGGGTTCCAGCCTGGTGAGGAATGAGTGACATCTTCAAACCAGCAGGGAAGGGAGAGGGACACATTTTAAAAAGGTGCTATGCTCAGATCCTTTAAGAAGTGTGGTGGGGACAGGAAGGCTTTGCAGAAAAAAGGCTGTCCGTTCCTTGTTGCCTGAGCTCCCAATTTTGATACTGAACTCTAAGTTGCCCTCCTTTTCCTGCTTCCTCTTTGAGCCCAAGTGCCCATTTGAGAGATCAGGTTTTCCTGGAGCTACACGGTCATGGCACAGCCAGCAGCCCTGTTAGTCCATGCCAATTGGACAGAAATGCTGTCCCAGCTGGGGACAGACTAGAGGAACCATTGGGTTTATCTGTTGGACAGTATCATAATTCTGACCCGGTGTGAGAATTAACAGTCCCAATATGTATCTTACAGACTGACTTGTGCTCAGAGAAACCTGTCAGATTCACTCCAAGGAAGGTGGTGTGGGGTGTGTCCTAGTGGTGATCCACTGTTCCCTCACGGGTACAGTTACTTCTGTTTCCTTGAGTCTTGAGAGTAGTCTAAAATGACAAGCCCAGAGTCTGGCTGCACATCATTTTTATGCTGTTTATGATGCAGATATTTTTAAAGTATGTAAGGTAATAAACAGTTAAGTCATCCTTGCTGTCGCACAAGAGAAGGACAATCACAAGAGGATTTGCTTCCTGTTGGCTTCAGTGACCAAGTGTTTCCCAGCATGTGCTGGGGCGGATGAGGTGGGGAAATACACTGGAGTGTCCCCATTTTGCAGTGCTTGAGAGCTAAGGAAAGTGAGCGCTGGGGACATTTCCGCCCGCCCCCCACCCCGCCAGTCACAGAGCTTGGATCAAGAGCACGATGATTCCAGGCCAGCCTGCCTACCGCCTGCCTAAATATTTTCATTCTCTCCAGCCCTCTCTGGCACCCTAAGGGGAGTCCTAACTCCGTGTTTGTTTTTCTCTCGCTAGGTTTGGCCGGTACAGGTGTGAGAAAGGGACGACTGCAGTCCTCACTGAAAAAGTCACTGCCCTGGAAATTGAGGTGCTGGAAGAAACAGTCCAAACGATGGACACTTCCTGAATGGTGTCAGTGGGTGGCTGGCTACTGCTGTGGAAGACTGGGGGCATCTGAGGCCCCCTGTACATTCGTTTGGCGAGTGTTTGCTGAATGAAACTTAATAAAGTGAAAACCGAATTGGGTGGCTGATGTCTGGGGATTGTGTGGATTTTTTCTTTTGGCTGCCAAGGCCCGTCCACCTGGCCTCCCTTTCGGGATGGTGATCCTCCTTGAGTACCAGTCTAGGTTCAGGTGAGTGTAAAAGCAATGTGACCCTCCTGAGAATGGACGAGGCTTCGTCTGTTGCCAGAAGTCAGAGTGGGTTACTTTGATTCTTCAGATGGACATTTCTCCCCACCCCTTTTGCCAACATACTTTAAGGGTGGCTTCAGGTTTGGTTTTGTTTTTTTTTAAATAGGGTGTTAAGTGCAGCACAGCATTCTACCTCAGCGGACAAGTAGGAAAGAATGTCAAAGAGAATCTCCGAGTTCAAGTTCTCAAGGCCCAAGAGAAGGCAGGCAGGTGGACTCCACTGTGGCCAGTTATGTGGAAATCAAAGGAATGTTTTAGAGTTTGCTGTTTTTTTAATAACTAGGACATAATCATTTCACTAACACTCAGGCCCGGCGAGTGGTTGAGATTGTAATGCCTCTAGAGCGTCCAATTAGACAAATTATCCTCACAGCATGGAAGGTGGACGGCACGTAGAACATGAGTCCACTTGCATGCTGAGGCTCACTGCCCGGGGGAGATACAGTAGGGACTCTGAGAGCCAGAGGCAGAACATTTGAAAAAAAAAAAAATCTAAAATCAGAAAAGCTTTCAGTGGTAAGTGCTAGGCAGGAGACAGGGACTTGGTTCTCCCCCACACAGGCCATTCGGGGGTGGCGCCCACTCTCAGGCCAGCTCCCTCGTCACAACTGGCAGGAGTGAGCTGGGGAGAACAACGGAATTGGTGAGGGCAGAAACTGGGCTGATGATTATCAAAATTATTTGGGGAGTTTAAAAAATAATCCCCAGATTACTCAATGTCTGGGGCCTGGGAAGTTGTTTTGAAAGGCGATTCAAGAATTTGTGCTGCTGACACTGTTTTAAGTTTTGTATCTACTGGTTTAAGAGCAAAATCTCCAAAGCTGTTTTAAAATCATTCGTGACTTGTACCCTTGCACAGAAGTAACTCCTCTCACCCCGTTTTATTTCAAACATGGAGAACAAGTACAGAGGAAAGGCTGCATCTGGAGAGTCCCCCGAGCCGACAGTGTCACAGTAGAACGGAGCCCACGCGCAGCATCAAAGCAGCGGCCCAGCCTGGGGTCATCGCAGGGAGGCCTGGTCAACGGGTTTGCTGTAGCCAGCCAGGTGAGTGTCAGGAAGCACCTGCCCAGGACGCCCAGTGGTGCTCTCTGGAGCGCTAAACTGTCATCTGGTCAGGGACGACAGCGTAGACCATTGAGGGTTAACTTGAGCATAAAAACAAAATTCAAAATGTTTCCTTCAGAGTTTGAGTTTTCTTAAGTTCACATTTATAAATTAGTCTTCACAGTTAATCCTGTTTGGGAACAAGAAATAAATGAACACATTTTCTGGTTTCCTACACATATTACAGTTGTACTTTAATTTTTGACTTACACAGTCTGTGGACTTCAGTTGTGTGAAGGAGCGAGGGGCTGCCATCTGCATTATGTTAGCTAACTTGCATATTTCAAATTCTGTCGGCAACCCTAAAGGTAGATACTATTAATCCCATTTTACAGATGAGGAAACTAAGGCTCAGAATGGCTAAGAAACTTGCCCAAAGTCACACTAGGAAGTTGCAGAACCAGAATTTGTAAAGGGCAGAGCCCTTAAGTTTTCTGTATCCCATGGAGGGAGGAGAACACTTAACACTGATCAGGCCATGAGCTCAACCAGGCTGCAAGGAAAACACTCCTGGCTTCAGACACCATTTGCCTCGAGAAGTTCTGTGCCAGATGCTGGGTTCTCCTCATCGTCATTCATCAAGTTACAAAATGTAGATAAAAATATTAGCAAAATCTCCATTCTACTTAAAAAAATTATTTCCACTTTATCCCTTTACATCAGAGTAAATTAAGCACAACAGCTTGATTGTTTGAAAAGATACGAAGAGCTAAATGAACTTGGTACTAACCATTTTCAAAGGCTCACTACACAAATCACACAGTCTATTAGCATAAACCTTGGCAGGTTACTGGAGGAATTATCCTAAAGATTCACATTACAATCCAGATACAAGGGGGGCTTCAGTGGCTCGCTGAACCACCTACCCTTGTGAACCCAGCTGAGATTGTCCACAACACTATAAAGAAAGGACTTTTGCATTTGACCATCAGCGCCCCTCCCCCAGCTGCTCTGCATTCAGCATCTGCTGTAAAGCTGGGCCCCCCTTTTGGGGAACTTGCTGAACCCTGTTGTCTTAGCTGTTCTAGGCTACCAGGTGGCCATTTCGGAGAGGAGGAGACTCAAGGCAGAGTGGTGCTGGCTTTTGGTAAGGCCTGGTGCATCTGTGCTCAGGTGCTCGATGTCCAGACGTGCATCTGTTTGGCCACCTGGTGCACATAGCTGATGTCAGGTCTCTGGTCGGGGTCGGGGTAGATGCACATGCTGACCAGTTCTCGTAACTGCAAGGGAGAGAACACGGTTACTCCTAAGAAGGCCGCCTTGTAGAGGCTCCAGGCTCAGCACTTCTATCTGCATTAATGCACTTAATCCTCGCAGCAACTAGGTTGTCCTAGTGTCCCCATTAGAGGTGAAGAACGATGCTTAGCCAGGGTAACAGCTCACACAGCTCCCAAGAGATGGCCAGGACCACTCCTAGGCCTGTCTACCCCCAGAGGCCACAGTTGGAGACCCTGAGAATGGTCGCCTTCAAATAACTTGGAACTCTTCAACTGTCCACACCACTGGGCAAGTCGGTTTGTGTCTCTGTTGTCACTCACACAGATGCCCAAAGCAGAGGACAAAACTCAAGGAAAGGGCTTATTGATCATAATAAGTGCATTAATATGCAGCAGGGCTGCAGTCTGTCCTGGCCCCTCTATTGTGCTCATGAAAGACGGAGCTTTTAATTATACAGACACCGAGGCTGCTCCCGCCTCGAGGTGGGGGAGGGGTGCCTTGCGCCTCTGATCGCCTCCGTTCTTCTGATAGCCGGAGTGCCAATTATTTTAATGGTAATTAAAATAATGACCTTAAAAGGCCTACATCTTAACTTTCATCACAGGCTCACCACCATGGTTTTCATTGAAATACCTGCTGCTGGTGCCTGGCCCTGTAGGTTGCAGCAGCAGCAGGGAGAGGGGAGGTCCTGAGCAAGAGGGGGCTCAGGTGGACTCAGTGGCCGCGTTGCAGGTGTTCTGGAGGCCCAGCAGCTACTACTGCACTGTCCCCGGGCTGAGGGGGCCGGGGCCTGGGCTTCTTGCAAGCAAGGGAGCCTCTGGATCAGGCATTTGCTAACTGGTCTGTGGAGCCTCCAACCTGTGTGTGCCTTTTTGGGATTCCAGTGCTGCGCACACACTGGAAGCCCGGGATGACAGCCAGCCTGCTGGACGCTCCTGGAGTCTCAGGGTGCCTGTGGATGAGACCGTACTTTTCTGAACCTTACGATATTCAGGGTAAAGTACCTCTGGTTGGCGTCTAACAGGTTAAAATACCCAAGGAAACCAGATGCAGGTGAAGTCCATGGGACCTGAACTACTCATTGCCAACTGTGTGGTCTACTCATAAATAAGTGCGTATTTGAAATTTTCAGAAATAAAAATAATAGTGTCTTCATTTCTAAGAGGTGACAGAACTTTAAAATGGGGCCTGCAGAGGGGCTCCTAAGCAGCCCTCTCGCTCCTGGACATGGGGCTGGGAATGCTGCCCGGGACCTGTGACAGCTGGTGCTCAGGAGCTCCTGAGGATGGAGCTGCGGACTCAGGAGAGGGGGGCTGTGGGCAGAGACGACGGTTCCCTTTAGAGACTGGCAACTGAAGCACAAAGTTGTGACTGGCTCCAAGTTGCTCGGCTCGAAGCGTCTTGCTTCTGAACAGAAGTCCACATTTAAACACAAGAAGAGAAAGGAAAAAGTGAATGGCAGCTACTGACTTTGTAGACAGGTAACTAGTTTTTCCTTTCCTGCCAGCTTGTACTGGAGAGCACAGTTCCTTCCTCCAAAGGTACAGATGGGAGCTTGGCAAGCGCAGAGGCCAGAGAGGAAGGCACCAAACCTCTCTCCATTCCCTTGCAGGTCGGGGCAGGCTGTGCAGGCTGCCAGGGAAGGTCACAGCATGTGGGATCTGGCCTTTGTGGCTCGGCTTGGGCAAGGGTGCTCCTTCCAAAGCCTCACTCCAGCTGGTCATCTGGGTTCAAATCCTGCCTCACCACTTAAAGTTACGTCACTGTGGGCAAGTTCCTTAACCCTTCTGGGTCTGGGTTTCCTTACAGTAAAATGGGGTGAGGTGGGGATTCAACACAGGAAACCCGAATGAGCTGTTGTTACCATGAGGCAAGGGCCTGTGGGACAGCCCGGGAAGGCCTCAGACTCACACCCACTAGCATTGACCTTGAACAGAAATAAACATCACAGATGACATTTAGTGACCACTGACTCTGAGCCAGGCCCTGTGCTATATCCAGGGGCTATTTTTTTTTTTTTTTTTTGAGGCAGAGTCTTGCTCTGTTGCCCAGCTTGGGTGCAAGTGAACCCCGCGTCTGGCCCAGGGGCTACGTTTGATGGTGGGGTGGTAGCCTGGTGCTCGAGACTGGTCCTGGGTGAAAGATTCTCATATGCCCCCATTTTACAAATGAAGAAACTGAGACTTGGGGAAGTCAAGTGACTCACCCAGGAATAGTGCAGGGGGTATGTGAATCTATGTCTGTCTACACCCTTAATCACCGAGCTTTGAAACCTGTCCTTTCATCCTCAGATTGTATCCATGCAGGAGACGTTAATACATACTAGCCCTATCTTTAAAATGCTGGGACTGAGGAAGATAACATTCACACACAGCTGGTAACTGGGACAGCCCAATGCCAGACCTTTTGGAGTCTCTCCACAGCCCCTGCACCCAGTGTAAAACACTGGAAGTAGAAGCCCAAGGTGTGACTTAAGCCTGTTAACAGAAAGGAGACCAACCAGTCCCCTGCTGAGGTTTCCCGTCAGGGAAGCAGAGTGGCAGCCATCAGTGGGAGGGGGGAGCTGGGCCTGCCCACCTCCTGCCTCCCTTGCTGGTCCCAGTGTCGGGTGCCACATGGAGCACGTCCTTGGGACCTGCAGTGAGCCTCACTCCAGCACTGAGCTGGGCGCCAAACAGGCAGAGGTGTGCCAACGGGCCCCATCAGCCAGCTCCCGCTGGCTCCTGCCTGAGGGGCGCCCACCCCAGTGTTGAGGGAACCCCTTCAGTAAAATTCATTTACTCTTCCTTCTCTGAATCACTTTTCCAGAAAGCTTCCCTTCTCTACCCTGTAGAGTGAACCCAAGCTCAAGCCCGCAGCTGCGGCGTTTGGGCACTGCCCCTCGGGAGCTACTGGGGGTGGCCAGGCCTGGCCGCTGGCGCCAGCAACTCACCTTCTCCGAGTAGTGCTCTCCAGGGAGAGGCGGGTAGTCGCACTGCTCGATCTTCTGGCAGAGGGAGAAGAGGTTCATCTTATCCCCATAGAAGGGGCTCTGGAGAGCTGCCATCTGCAAAGGGAGGGCACAGCTGTGAGGGCCAGAAGGACTTAAGAGGCAGGAGGGGGCCCTCCGCGTGGAGGTGAGGGCCTCTGGTCCTTGCTGCACTAGCCGTCAAGCAGGACTTCTGCCCGGAAACCCCGAGCAAGCTGGGACTCACCAGAAAGGAGGGAGGGTAACATGATCCCCATTGTACAGGTGAGTTCACTAGGGGGAAGGGGTTCAGTGACAAAACTAAAGGCAGCAGGAAGGGGCAACCACATGCTGGGGGCAAATCCCCTCCTCGCTTCTGCCTCAGCCCCCACGGACCTTCTGTGGTGGTGAGCACGTGGCAGATGGGGCCTGGGTCTGCAGCCACGGTGCCCCCTGCATCCCGGCCCTGCACTTGCTGTGTGTCTGGCCTTTGCTTTCCTCATTTGTGAAGTGGCCCCAACTGCAGGCCTGTGGGAGGCTGAGACTGGCACGTGGAGGCGGCACCACCGGCTGAGCCGACGCCACCTCTGCTGAGGCAAGGCCCGCGGCAGCCAGTGCAGAAGTTCCGGCGTGGGCGGCCACTTCCGGGCCGGCCCCTGCTGGAGGGTGCCCGGGCTCCCCTCCCCACCCCCCCATTCAGAGCACTGCTGGGGGCACTTTCCAAACAGGCCGTGCAGGGGCCATGAGCAACATCTGCTGATTAACCTCTAATGGGATTCAAGTGCTTCTTGTCACTCCTGCTGTCACCTACCTACTGCCAAATGACAGGCCCAGTGCCTCCTGCTAATGAGTGCCATCAGGTAAGTGCCCCCTCCTGTCCACGGAGCCCTGGTCCCCTTCTGAGGAGCCAGGCTGTCAGGGCCGCTCTGCTCTGGCTGTGACGGGGCCCCAGGACACCTGAGGAATCCCACTCGCCCTCGCACCCTGGGTGGGGGCCAGAGAGCCCCATCTCAGGGCAGGACGAGGCTAACAGCTTCAGTTTCCTGGTCTTCATCCATCCTTTGCTCACCCCTGTGAACAGGTCCAGTGACCCCAAGAGAAGCACCTGCCTTCTCCGGAAGGGCCCAGGGGAGCTTCAGAGCCCTGAGAGCGTCCTTGGGTTTGCAGATAGCCGCTGGGGAGGCAGCAGAGTGGGGCCTGGAGACGGGGGGGTTTCCTCAGACTCGGGTCCAGCACCTGTGGGGCCGGGTGCCTGCGCCGTGGCGCGTCCTTTCAGGTGGGTGTTTGGGGCAGCATCGCCACACTCCTCCCACTGACCAGGGGCTCGGGCCCTCTGAGGGGGGTAGGAACCCCTCTGGACCACAAAAGCCACCCTTGCAGGAAGCAGTCTGGCCCTGGCTGCAGGGGGGTGAGAACAGAGGCCCTGCCCATGGGCCTGACTGCGAACAGCTTTACCAGCCAGTCTGCAAAACGGTGATGCGTGTCCAGTAATGAAAATGAGAACCTCGGCTGCAAAGGGCTGACTGGGCAGTTTCAAAGGACAGCTGTTGCCACAGCAGAGAGCAGCTGAGACTCCAGAGTGGTCACTCGGGTTAATCCGGGTGCCCTCTGAGTTGTGGCTGGAGGATGAAGATGGATTTTCCTGGGCACTGTTTCGGTTTAGGGTTGAAAGGGTATCTCAGTGTTGGTCCTGTTAACACGGGCCCTGGTCTTTCATGTGTCTGACCTGGGAGAGGAGGAAATGGCCAACCTTCCAACAAGCCAATCTGATCTGCTTTTTACAAATCTTGCTGCTTGGGACTCCAAAGGCCCCAGAAAATTGAGGTGGGCAGTGAGCCCCCAGACTGCCATCCCCTTCCTCTCCATTCTTTCCAGCACCTTCCCCACAGGGTTTCTAGCTGAACAGGGTCAGCAATCTCAGCCTTCCCGCTAACGGGCTCCTCGGTCGGCAAGTGCAGATTCCAGCAGAAGCCCGGCCCTCTCCCCCTCTGCTGCCGGCCACGGGCCTTCCACCCGAATCAGGGCGCCGGGCTGTGAAGCAAGCTCTGGGCTGCTGGGATTAGGACGAGTACCCCAATGGCGCGATCTCCTCC
The DNA here is from genome assembly GCA_004363605.1 of Indri indri. Classification (NCBI taxonomy): domain Eukaryota; kingdom Metazoa; phylum Chordata; class Mammalia; order Primates; family Indriidae; genus Indri; species Indri indri. Next base: position 13,096 of record RJWJ010016324.1, read on the forward strand.
GACCGGTGGCCGCGCAGCCTCTGGCTGGTGGAAGCAGAAGGGGCCTCGTTAGAACCATGGCTCTCAGCGCTGTCCTCAGATTCAAAGCCACTTCTCTCTGGTGTTATTGGGGTGACATGTAGCCAAGGAAAGGGGGGCATGAGCCCCGCTGGGAGGGCTCAGAGAAACTGGCGTGTGATCCGAGATGTCAGAGGGAGGAGGAGTCTGACTCCCGCCTGTGAGGGCCAGACACCCGGCCCCTCACCGCCTATCGCCCGAGCACGTGCTGTACTGAAGGGACCAGCGGAGCGGCAGCCCTGCTCCACCAGGGCCGGGTATCCAGACTGTTCCGCCGCCCAGGCAGGACCCTGGAGCAGCATTCCCGACAGCACGCCTGGTCCCTGCCACTGTCCTGCAGGGTCTCAGTCCCAGGAGGGCCCCTCGAGGCTGTTGCGAGAAGGACCCCCCCAGTGAGGATCCTGGGGCTGGCGCCAAATGAGCCAATTCATCCAGCTCTGTGCTCGGAGCCGAGCTCCCACGTAAATAAATTAATTCTGCAGCGCGCAGGCAGCCTGTGGGGTTCCTCTGCCGGGCGAGCTGGGTAATGGAAACAAAGCGCCAGGCCTGCGATGCGGCCGTGCTCAGGCATCTCTGCTGAGAGGGCTCCGCCCCACCTGGCCTGAGTGTCCCGTGAGTCCCTCCAGTGGCCAGGGCAGCGGTGCCGAGCCGTGGGCACGTTTCTCCTGATGCTGGCCTCTTCAAGGCAGACGCCACTGGGCACCCAGCCCAGAGGGCCGCTTGTGGCAGCTCCTCACTAGCCACGAGTCAACATCAGCATCTTCAGGTGACCCCTGAGAAGGTCCTCGGCGACACCTGGAAGCCCAGGTTTGAAAGGCAGTGTGGCGGGCTCAATAATGGGCGCAAAGACATCCATAGTCTACTAATCTTTGGAACCTGTAAATGTCACCTTATAGGGTGACAGGATTTGGCAGATGTGATTAAATTTAGGCTCCTGAGGCGGGGAGAGTGTGCTGGATCATGCAGGCGGCCGCTGTAGGAGGAAGGTGCGGGGAGAGTGACCGCAGGAGGGCAGGCGGGCGGAGGGGTACAAGGAGGTGGCCTTTCCATCTTCCAGGGCAGAGGCAAGGAAACACATTTGCCCCTAGAACCTGCAGAAGGAACCTGCCCTGCTGACACCTTGACTTTAGCTCAGTGGGACTGGTGTGGGACTTCTGCTCTCCAGAACCGTGAGAGAATAAATTCACGTTGTTTGAAGCTGTCAACTCTGGCGTAATCTGTTACTGCAGCCACGGGAAACGAACAGGGGGTCTTTGAGACTTCCAAAGCCGCACTGGGGTTCAGCAGCAGCAGGTGCGCCGTCCCTCAGGCCCCAGCCATCCTGACCCTGGTGTGTGCTCCCCTGAGGAACCCTCAGACGTGGTCTGCAGGGGTGAGGGCTTTGTCACACCTCTGCAGGCTGGCGCCCCTGGAAGACACCACAGGCTGTGTAGCGGGAGGCTCTAGGCGTGACTGCGCGACGTCCCCTGTCAATTACGCAGCCCTGGGCTCAGATGCGGCTCCTCCCTGTCCGCTGGGAAACACCCACTTCCCTCCCCACCCGGAGCGGGGAGGGGGGTGCCAGCCTAGGGCAGACCCCTGCCCTGTCACCTGGGAGGGGCTGGCCACAGACAGCCACGCCAGTTACACAAGGTCTTCGGTGGGAGGCCAGGGACATTAGGTTTGGATCAACACCTGCTGTCCCTGAGGATGGCCGAGCCCCACAAGACTAGACTGATTTTGTTGACTTCTACTGCCAGCCTCAGCCCCAAATTCCCAACAAATAAACCAGCTCAGGGGAACCGGAGCCTCAATGCTGCCTTATTAGATGGGCATTCGGGTGCCCAAGATGACGAGGGCTGCCCGACCTGGAACCCAGTGAGGCTGGCGCTGCGGGCCTGGCAAGGGCTGGGCTGCATCTACCTCGGAGCAGCCGAGACAAAGGTGTGCAGGCAGGGAACAGGGCTGTCACCTGCAGGGCTGGTTCTCGAGCGCAAGGCTTGGCATGAGCAGGGGAACCAGCTGCCGTCCTCCCTGGCCCCAGCCCTGGGGAGACACCCACAGCTCTTGTCAGCCTGCTCGGCCTGTGTTTGTTGACGTCTGGAGACCCACATGGCTCAGAGAGAGCAGGAAGTGGCTTATAAAAATAGAAAGCCCAGAATGGAAAAAGAGGAGGAAAAACCCATCTGGACTAGGGACAACACATGTGAGCATAGGAGGAAAAAGTAGAGTCCTCTATGGGGACTGAAGCTGAGCTGTACTTTGGCTTCCTACTGGCCAAAGCAAAAAGGGCAATGTGGCAGTCTTTGGGGCCTCACTGTCGGAGGTGGGCAGCATGTGCCAACCCCTCAGCTTGCACTAGGCCAGCGGGCTCCTGGATAGGCCCGAGGGCCTGCTCCGAGCTGGACGCCACACCCTCAGACACCCAGGACCTCATCTCCTCACTCCACGGCGGGCTGTGGCCCCATTCTACACACGGGCAAGCGGAACCTGTGGGGGAGGGGCTGGTCCTTCTGTGGGTGAGCATTGGGGCAGGGATTTGGACCTCGGGTCCTGCTGAGCAAGTCTGGGCTCCTGCCGGGACCTTGCATCTCTCACCCAGGCTACCACGACCGTGTGAGTTGCCTACACACATACATGTGCTCTCGGGCAAAACCGCACTCCCCGACCGCCTGCTATGCCGACGGCTTTTGCTTGCACCTTGAGAGGCCCAGGACAGCTGTCCCCACCCCTCAGGACCTGACACCTGGGTGGCGATGCCCACTTAGAGGTGGGTCTGAATCCCCTCTTCAGATCCCAGGCCGGGGCAGGGCTGTAGACCCTGGAGCACTGAGCCAGGCGAGAGCCGGGCTTCTGCATGACGTGGGCTTGGCTTTGTCACTGGCCTTGGTGGCCTCAGTGGCCAGAATATTTACCTGCAGGAGTGACTGCTGGAGGGATGGCTGGAGAGACCCTGAACTCATGATTCATCTTGGGTGACAAACACTGCCGGTGCCACAGCAGTTCTGTGTAACTCAGCGATGCCCCTGGAGCTTGGCCCCCTTGGTCTTACTGCCTTTGTGGCAAAACAAACACACACACTCCCTTCCCGGGGCTACCGTGAACGTGCAGGCCTCGGGGCGCCCAGGGCAGGCAGGTCTCTTTCCTGCTGCTGCTGTGGAGAGTCCTGACTTTCATCTCTTTTCTCCTGTTGCTAAAGACACTGACTTCCCTCTCAATTCCCTAAGTCCACTGTCCCCCCTAAGCTCACCCACCCACACTGCTCAACACTCCTGACTCCACACCCACCTAGGAGCCGGGCCGTGGAGAGACGGGTTGGAGGAGGACGCACAGCTCAGCCCCCTCCCACCAGCAGCCCCGGAGCACCACGGCCACGCGGGTAGGTGCCCCCCCACCTCGGCCGCGCCAGCTAGGTGCCCTGTGAAAGAACTCCCCCTGCAGCCAACGCCCCGTGGGGTTCCGGAAAGAGCACGTGGCCTGCTTCCCACCTCTGACCGTCGGGCTGGACTCACCCACGGACCCTCAAGAGGACGCTGTAGGTCACCCACGCCTGCTGACCCTCTCCCAGAGGAAGGGGTCCCAAGCACCAATGCCACAAGGACCGCACCTCCAGCCAAGCTTTGCAAATGAAATACCTGCTCTTACAGTAGCAGCCACTGGCTTATAAAGAAAGACGCCGTGGAGTTTAGACCTTGCAAAGGGATCAGAGTTTTGATCTCATGGTCTCGATCTGTAATGCAGGGGCGGGGAAATCCTGCCACCAAAAGACCTGGGCCGTGAGGGCTGCCATGGTCCCTACAAGGCCCAGCAGTGGGCAGCATATTCCTCAAGCTCATACACAAGGGCTAGGAGGCGAACACAGAGCTGACAGTCCCGACGGGGCAAAGAAATCTCTGTGGACACCAACAAAACACTGGAGGCAGCCCCTGGACACACTGTCCTGAGTGCCACTCAGCTTAACACTCAGCTTCTTTCAGCGTAACAGCTCCAAGCCAGACCCCACGTACGCTCCAGCGAAACAGAAAGAATCAAGGTTCTAATTCCAAAACCAAGCTGTGGTGGCGCAAGGCCCTTGGGGGTTTCCAAAGCCCTTTTCTGTCGTTTCATTTATCAGGACTATGACAACACAAGACAGGTGGGGGACAGGCGCAGCAGGATGGCCAGAATACTGGAGCTGCCCAGCACCAGGAGGTCTAGGGCAGGGTGGCAGGAGGGTGTGGCCACCTACTTGGAGACAGCAGCGTGCTCAGGCCTCCCTCCTGTTTGGTGGCTGCAATAGCTTCAAGGCTGAGAGTGGCTCGTGCTCCCCAGACCCTCGGTTACCTGGCTCAGGGGAGGGGCAGTGGTCTTTAGTGAGACCCGCATTGGAGGAACGTGGCCACGCCTCAGTGGGGAGCGATCCAGAGGCACGAGCCAGGTGTGACTGTTCTCCTGTCCCCAGCCCCTGCACGGGGCCTGGTCCATCAGCCAGTAATGAACAATAAGCAAATCATCTGTATGTTAATGTGGTTACCAGGGAAATGGGGGCGTAGTCGGGGGTCTGGGGTAAGCACCCATCCTCTGAGCAGCCGGACACCCTGCTGTGCTCCCCCGGTGGGCTTCTGGCCTGCCTCCCTTCCTAAATCTGAGCAGCCCAGGTGGGACTGTCCAGCCCGCTAACCTTGCCAGCCTGGCATTGCGACCAGGCCCCATGCCGGGCTGAGGTGGGTGGACGTGGACTGGCAGGGCGAGCCCTGCGCTGACTGGGGCCCCCTGGCGCGTGTCCCACCCAAAGCCACGGAGCCATGAGCCAGAGGCTTACCTCGTACAACAAACAGCCCAGGGACCAGATGTCGGACTTGAAGTTGTAGCCGTTCTCATGGATCCTCTCCGGAGACATGTAGTACGGCGTCCCCACTGAAACACGGCAAGGGACAGGTGCTTACGTTCACGCAGGGACATGCCGCAGGAGCACAGGGTGAGGGGAGGCAAGCGGGAGCTGGGGAGACAGGGCCCAGGCTCTGAGCAGCCCCCTCCCTCTCTGGGCCTGTCCCCTCCGTCAGATGAGAGGGTTGGGCCCGACTGGAGGTTCCCACGCTGGCAGGGCGAGGCCTCGTAGCCAGGCTGGGGCTGGGCGGTGGTGTTTCTGCCACCTGCCCGGGGGCCGGGCTGTGGGAGCAACTGACCAAATGCCCTTTAAGGTGACTGAATCCCCAAAGAGTCCGGATCAGGCTCTCGACAGTGAACAGATAACCACTGTTAAGGGTGACCAAGCATTTCACGTGTGTCATCTCATTCATGTTCCCGGCGGTCCCCTGGGGAGGCACGCCCCCACTTTTCAGATGGGGAAACCAAGGCTTAGTGAGACAGGTGAAGAGGCTCGAACAAAAGCGGCAGGAATGAGGTTCGAGCCCAGACAGGCTCGTAGCCACCACCATGGCCAGCACCAATCAGCACGTCCAGACTTGGGGTTGGCTGAGATCTCTTTAACAGGACAGAAAAGGCGTGGGCCACAAAAGAAAGGGTTGGTAAGTCTCTCACTGCAATTAGGAACTTCAGTTCATCAGAAGACACCATTCAGAGAAACGAAAGGCCACAAACTGGGAGAAATCGGCTCGGTACATAGCCCTGGCGACGGACGCAGACAGAATACATTTTAAAGCTTCTGTAAATCAGTAAGTAAAAGAAAAACAATGTCCTTCTTCAATGAGCAAAGGCCTTGAACAGCACTTCACGGAAGAGAATATCCAGATGGCCAATGGGCACACGGAGCATGTTGTTTTTCTCATTACTTGTCAGGGAAGTGCGAATTAAAAACACAATGAGATAGGACCACACATCCAAAAAGCCAAAGTTAAAAAAACAGAATAGGTGACGCGTGGAGCAACCGGAACGCTCTCGCATTGCTGATGGGGACGCAGCGTGCTCCGGCTACCTCGGAAACCTGTTCGGTGGTATCTGCCACAGCTGAACACCACCAGCGCTGTAACCCGGCAAGTCCACTCCTAGGAGCTTCACTGCACGCATAGCACGCCCCAGTGCACAAGCCACAAAGAAAAACAGTTTTCAATGGTGAGGAAAGCCAGAGGACTGCAAGGCCTGTCCCTGTGGTCCCTCTTCTTCCCCCAGGAAAGGCCAACACCTAGGAAACTGTGAAGAGGTGTGTCCTGACCTTTGAGTTCCTGTAGGGCTTTCTGGACAGAGAGGCACATTTCTGAAGAGCTGGAACTGTGCAAAGACAGGAGAATTTCTGAGAGGGAGTGAGCTCCCTGTCACCAGGTGAGAAAACTGCAGCAGAGAGGCTGCTTTAGCAGGTCTGGGGTGAGGCCCAGGAATCTGGATTTGTAACCTGAGATTCTGACATCAGCCGATTTGGAGGATGACTTTTCTGGAGGCTTCAGGAACAGATTTTTTTTTTAAGAGACAGGGTTTCACTCTGTCAGTGCAGTGATATGATCATAGCTTACTGCAGCCCTGAACTTCTGGGCTCAACAATCTTCCCGCCTCAGGCTCCTGAGTATCTGGGACTATAGCCACACGCTACCATACCGAGCTCATTTTTTTAAAGTTATTTTTTGTAGGGACAGAGTCTTGCCATGTTGCCCAGGCTGGTCTTGAACTCCTGGCCTCAAGGGATCCTCCCTCTGTGGCCTCCCAAAGCACTAGGATTACAGGTGTGAGCTACCACACCCCACCCAGGACCAGATTTTTAAAATTATTACGGAGAGAACATTTTCACTGGCCTGGAGGCACCGTACCATGGGACAGAGGCTGCTGCTATCCTAACCAGAGTCTGTATAGGGAGCTGGAGACCAACCTGGCAGAGGCTGGGCCTGAGATGTAACCTGTGACACTAGGAAAGAGGGATCCAGGACCCTGAGAGGAAAACAGGCCATTCTGTGAGCCAGACTCAGAAAGCAATGGGTCCAGGCTTCAGGATTTCATGGGCAAAAGACGTTTCAGGGCAAACACAGGATGGGCAACTTTTAATTTTGCCAAGGAAGGATGTTTAAAAAACGCAAAACCCCCAACTACCATTCAGCATCACTACTATTATAAAAAGAAAAGATAGCTTAACACCATTTAGTAAAACCCGTAATGTCAAAATCAAAGTCCTCTATAAAACTGAAGAAGTTTAACTTTTTGAACTCTTTATTACGTTGTTTTTCTCATCTTATTGGAGATGGATACAAAACGTGCCCACCACAGAGGGGCTGTGAACAGTGCCGGAAACCAGCGCCCTGGGCCGTGAGCTCCCTGGGGCAGGGCCTCGTTTCCAAAGCTTCCCAGTTCCCTGTGCAGGACGGCTCCCGGCGGGTGCCCGGCGAGCGTCCCCTCACGGAGTCGATGGATCCATCCACACGTTATCTGCCAGGCTGTGCGTGTCCGTGTGAGCCATTCCTTCTAGCAGCCGGTGCACGGCTCGCATACCTGCGGCTGCCCGAGAGGGATGCCCTTCCTGAACTCAAGTGTCTAAAGCGTGATTATTGCTTTATCAGGACACCAACCTCCCTTCCATGGCAATAATCCCTAAACAAGGACAGCAGCCATCACTTAAAGACGTGATTTTGAGCAACGTGCCATCCTGTGCACACACTTTATGGCTGCAATCAGGGGCTAATTCTATTCAGCAGGAAGAGCTGTCAGTCAACATACGGGATTCTACCGGGAAAGCAAATCGCAACTTCCAGTAGCAACACCTTGTACATTTCGGTCATGAGGGAGCAAAACTCAAAGGAACAGCCATGTGTGAAATGGATGTCCTGTCTTAGCCAAGCCGCAGGATGAAACACACAGTGCTCGGGTGACAGTGGGAGCCTCAGGACAAGTCTAAGTGGATTCTAGCGCCTGGGTGCCATGGATGGACGCGGCTACAGGTCGGAAGATGATGTGGGAACAGCAGTGTCCCATCTGGCTGTGCTGCACCCTTGAGACCCCTGGCCAAGCCCCTCCTGGCTGACCCTGACAGCTCTTCCCACCCCAGGCTTGTCCTCTGCTCTTTTTATTTTTTTTGAGACGGGATCTCACTCTGTCGCCCAGGCTGGAGTGCAGTGGTGTCATCATAGCTCACTATAGCCTCTAACTCCTGGGCTCAAGTGATCCTTTTGCCTTAGCCTCCTGAGTAGCTGGGACTACAGGCATGTGCCACAATGGACAGCTAATTTTTTTCTTATTTTTTTGTAGAGACAGGATCTTGATACGTTGTCCAGGCTGGTCTTGAACAACTGGCCTCAAGTGGTCCTCCCAGCCTTGGCCTCCCACAGTGCTGGGATTACAGGCATGAGCCACTGTGCCCTGCCCCTCTGCTCATTTTAGATCTGCCTGGGCCTCTACAGGAGGGACTCTGCCTGGGGAGATGACCTGTGGAGTGGCCATGGCTGCCTTGGCCAGGCCTGTCTGAAAGTGAGGCCTCTGAGCACCTGGCCCCCAGCCTGGGTCTCCCACACGACCACCCCAGCCCCAACCCAGCCTGCACTTCCATTCACCTCTGTGCCTTTGCACATGTGGTTTCCTCTGCTACCTGGTGGGCTCCTTTAAGGTCCAGCTTAAGTCGCCCCTCTCCTGGCCAGGGAGAGCCAGCCGGCTGCTCAGCAGCCTGAGCGTGTGGCCTGTCCCTCTGTTCTATCACCGCTTTCTCCCTCTGCCGGGTTCTGAGGCCAGCACTGTGCTCTCGAGCCCCGCCTCAGCCAGGCTAGTGGGAAAGGCCGGGGCACACAGGGAGAGAGGCTCAGGGGCGGCGAAACTTCTTCCTGTCCATGCCCCACCCCACCCCTCTGCCTCCTCACTACCCTCCCTGCTTGCCCCGGTTTCCACTGGCGTAAGGGACAAAAGAAACGTAACTTGGAGCTTTCTTCTAAGATGCCAGTGCTGCGAACTGCCATCCGTAATTCGTCCACCTGTCTGTCCATCATCCATAGATCGTCCCTCTATCATCTATCCATTACCCATTCATCCATCCATTCACCACCAGTCTTGTCCATCTAGCGTGTGTCCATCCAACCATCCATCCGGCACCTGTTCATCATCCACCTACCCATCTCCATCCAGCGTTAACTGAGCTGACTCTGTGCTGGGACCCTGCAGGAGTGGGCCACCTAGGAGGTACAGCTGTCCCAGGAAGTGTCCAGAAGGAGCCAGGTGACCACATATATCAAAGAAAGTCTGCACTGATCAGTGGCTGCAGCCATGTCACCTAGAGAGGCTTGTTAGAAATCTGGGTCCCAAGTCCAGACCTGTAGGGTCGGAATCTCCAGGGGTGGAACTTGGACACCTGCATCTCTCATGAGCCCCCTGGAGCTTCTGATATATGTCACAGTCTTTGAGGAGCCGCCACAAAGCTTCCCTCACCCACCTGTTCATTCTTCCAGATGCTCAGTAAACATCTGTGGAACAAGACAGTAAATGAATTTATGAAGCATTAACTGGGGGAGGTCTGGCCCACCTTGTGCCAGCACTGGGTCCTCCTGTCCCCATCTCCTTGCAGATTCTCCAGTCCCAACCTGGGGAGGGGTTGCTCCCCCTTGGTCTGTGCATCTTAAAGTTGGGGTGCTCTGCCTTACTGGGGGGTGTCCTTGACTTGGGTGTATGAAGCTACACAGGACGAACACAGCACCTCTTCCTGTTACACTAGCTTTATCTGGGAATAAATCACGTAAACCCTGGTTTTGATGCAGACAACAAATACTCCAACATCATGGAGCACAACACACACTTGCATGTGAATTTTAGAGATAAAACAAGAGACTTCAAAGAAATCCCCAGCTCACAGCAGCTGAGGACACGTCCCAGGCCCCAGGGGAGTGTGATTTTGGGTAACAGTGGGAAAAGCTGGCAGGAGGAGCAGCCCCGCAGACCAGGGCCCTGCCCCAGAGGGACCTCTGTGGGCAGCACAGCCTGGCCCAGCCCATCTCCCAGTGACGCTCAGACGCAGAGGCAGAGCCACGCACAGCCACTCTCACCGCCCTTCCCCACCATGGGGGACAGAACTGTGCCATGGAAGAGGTGCCTGATAAACCCTGACCTCCCTGAGTCTTCATCTAGAACTCGATTTCAAACCCCGCAGACAGCAGAGGAGAACGTGGGCCCTCAAAGGGGGAGGCTGATTACAGGGGATCCGCTTCCCTGAGATGTGCCACTGCCATCAAAACAAACTTCGCTGTGTTCTGAAATGCGGGTGGTGTTGGAAACACGTTCATTAGATATGAAAAAGGCAGCTTTTGCATACAGGAGAGCTGGTGTCTGCAAGCTGCCCCTCTTCCCCAAAGCAGCGGTTGGAAAGTGGCTGGAGAGACGTCGTCTCGCTGCCAATATCCACCCACCAAGCAGGACTTCGGGCTGGACGTCTGTGCTTTGGTGCCGAATCCTCGAGGGGATGGGCAGGGGCGTGTGGAGACAGCCTGGACTTGGAGCTGGACCCAGCTGGGCACGACCTGCTTCAGCCACTCACTAGCTGAGAACTGAAACTCTCTCTCAGCCTCAGTTTCCCCACCAGTACAGCAGAGACCCTCTCCTGTTAGGAGGGCCTGGCTTCCTTCTCCAGACGTGGGAAGTGCCTAGCAGGACTGTGTGGTTCACAGTGAAGACTAAATGGATTCTTCTCCCAGGCTGAAGTTCCACGGGGCAGGGGCCAAGCCGGCCTTCCCAGAGAGCAGCCCAGGGCCCAGCGCAAATCCTTGTTGAATGAATGAATGAGTGAACAAATGAGGTCTAGTTTGCACCCAAGGTCCAGAGGGATTCCTCACTTGCTTTAAGATTCTCCCTTCTCCCTGTCTGGCATCACCTCATCTCTAACAGTTTGTGCCCCTGAAAATGCCAGGAACATGGCAGCTGAACAAGTTGCAGTGGCAGCCATCACTGCCCACTGCGGGGTCAGTGCTCAGAACCTCAGCCGGAACTCAGGCTTGAATGCTATCTGCTCAAGCAGGTTTTCTGGGTCAAAGGGACTGGCAAGATGTTCCCAGGCATCCTGTGCTGCTGGGATGGGGCGTGGTGGGGACGCAACTGCATGGTCCTGTGCCTGCACTGATGGTGTCCCCAGGGACGCCTGGCCGTGAGGGTGGCCTATCCACTCAGCAGACGTTCCACGAGGCCCAGCAATGCAACAGTGCCAGGCCTGGCACAGACACACGACAAGGAGAGGAGGCTCTGTCCTTCCTTGCAGGGCCAGGACATGGCCCCCAGGCCCCCGGCCGACACGCGCTACTGGGGTGCTCTGCGTCGCTGGGGGGTGTCCTCAGATGGGCCCTTCCTTGTAAGAGCAGGCACTGGGAACCACAGTGCCTCCATGCCCGAGAGCTCGCTGGGGACCCTCTCTCAACCCCTGCTCTGGGCACCCACGACCTTAGCCCACGCCAGGCCACGCTGCGGCCTGGTTCCCAGGAGAAGGGCACCTGGACCTGGGCTGACTCCCCAAGGGGCTCCACTACCCGCTTGCTGAGTCACCACAGGGATGTGGTCTCACCTCTCTGAACCTCGGTTTCCTCATCTGTAAAACAGAGATCATGAGCCTGTGGTGATGATTTATAAAAAAGCAAAATGTTTTCTGAACTGTTTTCAAAGGCTCATCTCCATTGTTAACTCACCTTTGTGGTGAGTTTGGTGACTACGGAAAACCGAACTGAAGGGCTGCTCTGGGAGGGGCTGAAGTGGCCCCAGGCTCCCGGCCACCCTGGGCTCCTGGGAGTGCAGTTTAGAATCATGGAGCCTAGCACCTGCCTGCACACAGTGGGCCTGCAGGAGACGGTGCCACCTGTCCCCTCACCATGCCACCTGGGACTGTGTCTGTCCACCTCAAAAGCAGTGAAAGCTGCACAATGGCATGTCCCCTGCACCCAGCCCAGGGCCAGGCATTCAGCTCAAGGAAGGAGGAAAGAGCTTATGCCCCGTGGCCAGGCCGAGCACCTGGAGACCCAGCGTGCCCTGACCGCTTGAGCCCGACGGCGGTCGCCCCCAACCAGACCTGTTCCCCAGCCCCAGAGGTGGCACAGGGCCCTGCCTGGGCCTGGGTGGGAGCCAGTGCCCTGCCCGCCCCGATCAGCCCGGGGCCGCTCTGTCACCGCTGCTGAGGAGCCCGGCCTGCTCTCCCAGCCCCACGATTTGTCTTGCAGCTGCTGCCGTTGCTCGGAGCGAGACACTTGCTTGTAGCTTGAGAGCTGTGTATAGGCAAATCTTTCATTTTTCTTTCATTATGCCGGCGTGTACTGTCACTTAATTTTTATGTATGCAATCCTTCCTGACAAATATGATCTGCTGCCTGGTAATTTGTCTGACGCTCATTCTGTTCTGTGCTCTAATTACGGCTCCTATTCCTGACACCGAGGCAGCCGCTCTGCCACCGCTGGGTACCGCACCTGTCAGCCCGACCATGGCACTGACTAATGCCCTTTCATGCCAGCCTCGTGTTAGCAAATACAGAGGCAGGGAGGGGGCCCAGGGAGGGGCAGGCAGGAGGAAATCAGATTTGCATAAGCCCAGCTCTCGGGTCAGCAGCCTGAGGAGACAAGGTGGTTGCCAGGGCGACGTGACTGCCACCACGTGTTCCCACATAGTAGGTGCGCACTGGATTCAGCGGATGCATAATTCATACCCACGTGCAGGGTGTGAAGGGGCCCCTGCCCCCGTGTCCTTCCTGAGTCACGATGCAACGGCAATTAGCTCAATCTCCTGCCTGACCAAACGTGTGTGTGAGTCCTAGGCTTTGGCCCTGCCCCCTCGCCAGTCTGCAGCCTTGGTGGCCCTCAGTTCTGGGAGCTTGTCCTGCAAGCAGGGGCTTGCAGAGCCCCCGTGCGGGCCACAGCTCAGTGGGTATCTCCTGGACGTGGGCGTGTGGCCTGCAGCGGGGACAGGCCCCAGGAGGAATCCTTTTACCCACGACGCGGCCCAGTCAGCTGCTCAGAGACCTCAGGAGGAGCTGGGTTGACGAGGGCGGCCTTCTCCCAAGTTCCAATTCCTTCTCATTAATATAAGTGCACCAGTCCAAGTCGATAACATCACCTTGTCGGATGAGACCACATCTCTGCCCGTTCCCGACGATCCGATCCTAACCGGCTCTGACGGAGCGCCGCAGTCTCTTCTGCAGCGGGACGGAGAAAGGCTCGGAGCTGACGGACAGCGGACAGGAGGCGGCAGTTTTAACTCTTTGACAGTTTCCCTTGAATTTTCTGGCCTTTTCAAAGCTCTTAAACCAGAAAAGTAAACAGTCGCAAACCAGCCAAAACGCTTGGTTTTCCACAAGGAAGCGTCTGAGGGGACTGGGAAAGTCAGTGGCCGGGTTCTCGGAGGCAGGCTCCAACGCCAGCCTCCACGGCCCACAGCCTTCCGGAAGCAGCACAGGCTCTGGAAGGAGAGGCCCGCGTTCGGGTCCTGGCTCGGCTGCCGTGCAACCTCGAGAAAGTCTCTCAAGCTCCCGGATTTCAGATTCCTCCTCTGCAAGAGGGAAGGATCCTACAGACCTCTGGGCTATCGAAGGCGTGAATGGAGAATCACGCACTCCCTGGGGCAGGCCCTGGCACACCCCTTCCTTTGGAGCTGAAGGAAGAGCTCCTGAGGCCCTGCCGGGTGTCCCCAGGGTTGGATGGGAATGAGACTTTCAAAATGGAACACCCCCCACCCCATAGGCAGCTGGAGTGCCGATCGCCAATTAGCGCATTTCTCCTCACTGTGCGCCATACGCTGAGAGTCTGAGCCACCCAGACCTGTGCGAACAGTGACAATTTCCACAGGAGAGTGTGGCTTCCAGAAAGCCCCTCTGCCCTTACTAGACAAAGCCGCTTGCACAACAGGCTTGCGACAGGCATTCGGGGGTCTTCCTGGCTTGAGCCGTGCAGTGAGGTGGACAGGACATGAGCCGGGAACAGCAGCATTCAAGAAGGCAGCCCCCTGCTCGCGGGCCCGGCTCCCTCCTGCGGACACGGGGTGCTTCGCCCGCGACTGGGCCACGCACGGGAAGAGGGACCTCGGGAGCACCTTCCTCTGCAAACGTGCCTTGAACAGCCCGGAACTGGCTTTGGGAAACCAGGAGGCCCCGCCCACCCCAGGGGCCTCTGCGAAACGTCCCCTCGGGTGGCCGTGGTGAAACCCTGATATGCCTTGTTGTCACGCACAGGAGACCCTATAACCGTGTTCCACCGGGGGCCTTGCTGGTTCCTATGTTCTACTTAAATGCAAAATTCTCCATCATCCATCGTTTCGGGTTTCGCACTTGGTTAGGTGCCCGGCATGTGGATTCTGATGCTTGCGCTGCTTCTCGTGCCCCGAAACACACATCTGCCAAGTCCAGCCCTTCAACACTCCTGACCCCCAGGATGGCGTCCAGCCCCCCGAGCTCGGCGTTCAAGGCCCCGCCTGCCTTTTGTGCTGCTCCTGCAGCATCCTGAGGACCCAGCTCTCTGCCAAACCGAGGCACCCACTTGGCCTCACGCTGAGGCTTTCCCGTTCTCTGTCCTGGAATGCTGCCCCCTCCCTCCCTGTCCCAACGGCTCCTAGTCACCCTTCACGGTTCGGCTAGAATGTCACCTCCTCCTGCGTGAGTTCTTGGCCCCCACAACTTCAAAAGTGCCTGTTTAAAAGCCAAACACTGGAAACAGCTCAATGTCCACCCCCCAGAGGATGGGCCAAGTGTGACGTGCCCACGGATGGGACACCACACAGCAAAGGGAAGGCGGAACAACTGTCAACAACAGACACACCTCCCGCTCCATATAATGGGCTCAGTCGGCCTTTCCTGGGAGGGACAGGAGGGAAAGAGGGTGCAGGGAAGCCCCAGCCAGGCTCCCCCAGGCCTCAGTTTCTCCCTTCTGGGTTACTATTCTGCATAGATGAGTAAACTCTGGGGCTCACAAAAGGCATTTTCCTGCACTAATTGACCAAAGGCATGTGGGGAGAATATCTGCATTTCCCTGCAGGACCCCTGGGGGCTGCTAGAATGCAGACAGGCACCCCCCTTACCTAGGGAGTGGGCTGCGGTGGTCTCGGAGCTGAAGAAGCGGCCCAGACCGAGGTCGCCAAGCTTCACGATGCCTGTGGCCGTGATGAACACGTTGGCAGGTTTGATGTCTGCGGGCAAGGAGAAGAGGGTTGGCGTGGGGTAGCAGGCTGGGGTGGGTTAGGCAGGACAGGAAGAGGGGGTTGGCCCAGGCAATGGGCAGCCCAGCCCTGGGTGCTGCTCCCTTAGGGCAAGACCCCACCTGGCTGTGGCTGTGTGGCCTCAGGAAATTTACCATCTCTCTCTGAGCCTCAGTTTCCTCACCTGTAAAATGGGTCTAACTTCACCTACTTCCCACAGCTGCTGTGCGGTCTCCGAGAGCAGAGATTTTTGTGCTATTGTTTCCTTTTCTAGTGTGGTATCCCGAGCCTCGCACACAGTAGGTGCTCAGTGGAAATCTGTGTAACGAGCGGAGCACTCAGCGAGGCATCCGTGCCATACCCCAGTGCGAGAGTGGTGCCTCCCACACGGCAGATGCCAGTCATCACAGGAGTGAATGAACGGACGGATCAGGGCAGATTCCTTCCTGCAACCTGTCAACTTTTGGGAACACTCCTTTGTAGGTGGTCCCACCTTCTTTGCCCAGCCAACTCCTGCTAAGATGTCGAAGCCCAGGGGAAAGTTCCCCTCTCTGGGCGGCTTCCCCACCTCCCAAGCTGGTGCTGGGGACTGGAGACAGCATGCCGAGTGTGGCCCCTGCTCCCTGTGGCTCCTGTAACTGTCTGGCACTGGGCGCCCCCACCATGGGAGGCCCTGATGGGGGGCGCGTGTGTGCAGTTGCTGGACACCCACGTACGTGGGGAATACCAAGTGGCCCAACTTCCTCACGGGGCTCCCCGAGGAGCCAGGAGGAGTCAAAGCGAAGCTCCCTCTTGGGTCCCAGAGGCACCTGGCCTCCTGTCGGCTCCCCAAGGGTGGCACGTACCTCGGTGCATCACCCGACGTGAGTGCATGTGCTCCACGGCGCTGCACAGCTGTACGAAGTACTTCCACACCGTCCTCTCGGGGATGAGCCGCTTCTGCTTCTTAAAGTACTGCGGTGGGGAGACAGATAGATGGACAGGCCAGGTGAGCGTGCTGTGAGGGGGATGGCTGTGGGACTAGGCCCTGTCCTTTCCCCAGTGGGCAGCTGATGCCTGGCATAGTGGTGGTGGGGTAGTCGGGCTGCTGAATAAACAGTAAACCCAGAACCCAGAGTGCACACTCACTAGGACTTCTGGAACCTCCTGGACACACCGCCACAGGGAGCTCCCTGCAGGAGTGGACTGGGTGTGGGACTCTCCTGCCCCCAGCCGTGGCCTGGCCCAGGAGGGCAGCACCCAGCACACACTTGTGGCTAAATCCGAGTTGCCACCATCTCCTTGGAGCTGGCAAATCTCAGCACACCACGATTGTCAACAAACATGGTGAGAACCTCGAGGAAGTGGGCTTGACATTCTCAGACAGACCCCCCTAGTTTCAACAGGCATTAGTCTACTTCACTAGAAAGACATTTGATCTTGCAGAAAAAAAAGAACAAAAACAAAAAGCCCTCAGGCTGCACTGAATGAGCTGTAAGCAAGCAAAGGTCTAGAAGGAGCAGGCCAGGGGCACGTCCGCAGCCACAGTTCAAACCAAGACGGGGGTGGGGGGCGGCACATGACTTGGACGCCAGCTACCTGAGTGCCAGCTTTTTGTGCAGGGGCTTTTCACCCCAGAGCAACCGTCTTTTCCCCAAACAGCTGGAGGCAACGCTGTGGCCGTCCGTTAGGCTGCTGCTCTGGCGCGTGGAAGGCAGAACTGAGCCGGGATGCGCGCCTGGCCCGGGAAAGGCCGAGCTAAGGTTCGCTGAGCGCCTGCCCTAGGCAGGGAGGGCTGGGCCCATCCCACAGACAAGGAAACTGAGGGCTGCACAGTGAGAGAAGAGTCATAGCTCAACCCCAGGCATTCCGCCTAGAAAGCCCGAGCGCTTAGCCCACTTCTGAGGACACCAGTCACCACTGACATGAAGGGCTGAGCTCACGGAGGTTTGGGAACATGCTCAAGGTCACGCAGCCGGGATCCGGGTCTGGGCACCTCCCACACTGTGACAGTCGTGGCTGGGGCCCAGCCCCTGGCCTCGCAGCAAATCCCCTGACGCTCTCTGGAGGCGCCCTTCTGGGAGGAGGACCTCGTGGTGAGCCATCCCAGGTGCTTGGCACAGACCCTCACCCCAGGCACCCCCCAGGCCTCCATGGTGGGCCAGGCTAGGGTGTTATTTATGCTATGATATTAGTTAATCCTCATTACGGCATTTAAGTGGGGATGCGCATGGCCGAGAGTGGTGATTTTCTAAATGTCACGTCCTACAAGCGCTGTCTGACATTTAGCGGGAAGGCGCAGAGTCTCTGGTGGGTTCCAGGGCGGCGGTAGCTCCTGGCTTTGCTGTTCCTCATAAATAACGCTGACACTGTGGCTGGGGTGGCCATGTGTGGCCCTGCGGCTGCAGGCCCTTGGGACACAGGCCTTGCTGGCCAGCAGCCTCCAAGGCCGATGGGGCGACTATGGCTGGGGCCCTGACAAGGCCCCTGATCCTCAAGAAACCCAGAGGCAGCCTGACAGTGGGAAGGCACTGTGCTGGGTGTGTCACAGATGAGGAAACTGAGGCACAGGGTCCTGCCCAAGGCCATCCAGTGGGTGTATCTGACTCAGGGCCTGGTCTCCCACGGCCTTGCCTGTCTGCTGCAGGCCTGGAGCCAGGGAGCGAGCAGGAGCGGGTGGGGAGGGGGAGTGCGGGAGGGGAGGCAGCATGCCAGGGAGGAGGGACCCGAGGCCCTGAGAAGCCAGTCTACACCCCAGATTCAGTTCTGCTGGTCAGAGACTGTCTGAGCCCTGAGACTGCACCGGCCCTGGGGAAGCCAAGGGTGCAGGATGCAGGGGAGGCTGGATGGGGAGGGGCCGACCCACCCCAGGCCAGGCACGGACGGAGGCGCCGGATGCTGACTGGACACGCACGGCACACACCTCCCTCCTCTCCCAGCCTGGGGGAGCCAGGCCCGCGGCTCCCACGGCGCCCTCTCCAATACGTACCCTAGGATGGGGGGAAACCAAGGCTCAGGAAGAGAGGGTTTTGCCCCCGTCCATCCGCCTGCCTGACCCCCACCCCATTCCACGAACTGGACTGGGAGGGCGTCTGGGGTCCACCGGGGCAGCGCTGGAAGGTAACAAGGAGGCGCCCCCATCACCTGTCTGTCCCTGCCCTTGCCACTCCCTCCACTCTGCATCCAGTCTTTCTTCTAGAACACAGAGCTGACCATGTTCGCACCCTGCCGTGAGTCTCAGGAAGCTTCTCTGGCTTTGGGGTGTGGCCTGATCCTGAGCCTGGAACAAGAGGCCCGCATGGTCTGACGGTCCTCACCTCTGCCCCACCGAATGCTTTCCACCCCCGACCCCCACCCCGGCTCCTCCACCAACTGCTCCTGCTTCTGGACTGCTCGTTTCCCCTCAAGTCTTGGCTCAAGTGCCACCTCCTCCAGGAAGCCTCCCTGGACTCCCACAGGGCCTGAACTTGGCTTGTTTACACTGGCTCTTAACTGCTCGTTCACAGGTCTACCTTCCTGTTAGAATCCAGGCTCCCCAAGGGCAGCACCCACGCCAGTGGCACCCCCAGGTCTTGGCACGAGGGCCAGCACACAGTGGGTGTGCGATGCGTGTGCGTTCAGTGAGAGAATAACACACGAAGGAGAAACAAGTAAGGCGGGCGGGGGAGGAACTAAGACATGATGTAGCACATCTGCTCCCACCAGGGAGCCGAGTGGAGATTAACATCCCTGCAAACGCATTAATATGTCAATGGAAATATAAAAGCAGGTGATAACAGCTCAAGCGATGCCAGTTGCCAGCGATGCCTGTATTCCTAGGAGCCAAATTTCAGAAGAGCAAGCACCGAGCAATTGCTCAGTCCCCAGCGCCTGTGGGAAGATGGAGAGTCCACGTCTGGTCCTGTTTTCCAAGTGTGGCTGGGAGCAGGGTGGGGGCCAGGGGAGGCCCAGCCTCACTCAGAAGCTGGCAGATGGGGCCCTGGGGAGGGAGCGAGGGGGGCCCACAGCGGTGGCCTGGAGACTCGGGTCCCAGCAGGGAAGCGAGGGTCTTGAGCGAGGTACGGGGAGTGGGCCTGGGGCTCAGGCAGACCTGGCCTTGCCACTTAGAGGCTGTGCACCTCGGGTGGGAGACCGTACTTCTCTGCGCTTGCTCTCTGAGGACAGCATGGACTCAGTGAGCGGAGCGTGACGTGCTTGGCCCAGTCGTGGCCGACGGCAGGTGCAGTGGTCCCTGTCACCAGGCTCAGGTGGACCTCTCCCTGGGCCCTGGGAGGTGGCGCGAGGCGGGTAGAGGTGTGTGCTGGGGTGAGGGGCACAGCGCGGGAGGCAGACCTGGTGCCAAACCTGCCTGTGTGACTTGGCCAGTCGCTCGACCTCTTGAAGACCCAGAGTGTTGGCCATTACATGGAAATGACGATCCCCCTCTAGGGCTAGGGAGACCGTTTTGGGGACGATACCCATTGAAGGGTACCATGCCATGAAACCAAAGACCTGGGCCATAGGCATCGCTCTGTCCCACAATGCTGGCTGTCCTTCAGGTAAGTCTCTTAACCTCTCTGGGCTCAGCATTCCCCTTCTGTGAAATGAGGCAGTTGAACCTACAAGACACTGTCCTGAGAGCCGGAGTCTGACCTGGCGGGCTGCTGCCCCTTTTCCTCTGAGGCAGAAGTGGCCCATGGATGGGCTGGGGGTTGACCCTCCAGCAGCCACCAGCCTCTCCGGGCATCACGGTGCCTTGCGTTGTGCAGACAGGGCTCTCTTGTGAGCAGAGCTTCCCTGCGGCTGATGGGAAGAGACAGGTACCCCAGCAATGGCCACGGGGGATGGAGCCCAAGAGGGCCCTCATCAGACCACAGCTGAGGCTTGCGGGCATCGGCAAGGAGGGCCGAGGAGAGGCTGCGGCCCTGGGCTCTGTGTGTGGGCAGCCCCGGCCCCTGCCTGCCCTGCTGCGTGGCCTCACCTTGATCATCTGCGAGAGGTCGCCCGCGTCGGCCAGCTCCAGCACGATGTTCAGCTCGTTGTCTTCGATGAACGAGTCCAGGTACTTGATGATGTTTGGATGGTTCAGTTGCTGTGTGAGGAGAGAGGGAGGGAGGAAGGGCGCCAGTGAGACGGCATGGCCCCAGCGCCCGTCCCACGCCGGCACCCCACCCGCACCCCGTAACAGCGGCCCTGGCATTTGCCAGAGGGGAGCCTGCCCGGGGAAAGACCTGTGCTTTGGAGTCAGGCAGACCTGGGTGACATCAAGAAAGCCACGTTGCATCCCTGAGTCTCCATTTCCTCATCTGTAAAATGGGCATAATGCTTTGAAACATAGCTGTGAAGATGAGATGGGCTAACACCCGTGCACTGTGTAACATGGCACCTGCGCAGAGCTACGTAAGACTCTACAGACGCTTGTAGAAATGACGCCCCTCAAGGGCAGGACTGGGCCTCCACTGGCCTGGCCCTGTGCTCGGCACGTGACAGGCTGCAGTGGTTACTCAGGAGAATTCACCCCCTCCCTCTGCCTTCCCGCGCTTTCTCAGTTTCTGACCCATCCCTTGTGAAGTCTGTCTGTGGTGAGAGCCACCTGGCTGCCTGCTCAGCGCTGAGCCCCTGCTTCTGGTCTCCAGGCGATGGCCCGTGTGTTCGCTGATGACAGAGTGTGGAGCTGGACAAGGCAGTGCCCCATGTGGGAAGTCAGGCCCTGCCAGGCTAAGAGCCCCTGGCAACTCTTCATAAAGAAACCGACTGTGTACACCAAAGTGATTCCAGACCTGGGGAAAGTAAAGTGGACTCAAACATCCAGAAGCCAATTTACGGCATGTCTTCTAAAAGACCTGGAGCCTTTCAGAAAGGCCACATGCCAACCTGTGCCCGTCCCTAGATTCTAGGATGAGGGGAACCTGGGTGGACTTTGCAGAGCCACGCCATCCCCCATTCATCCATCCCCCAGGCCAGTACCCAGGGGGTGGGCACCCGGTCAGGGAGGCGAGGGGAAGGCAAAAGCTGCTGCCCGACCCACTTGGGCCTGGGCAAGGCTCCAGCGTGTGCTCTTGAATACCTTTAGGAATGTTCTTAGAAACTAGGAACCGGCAGGCCAGGGCGGCAAGCACCGAAGAGCTGCCCTGTCCTAAGAAGGGAAACGTCAGGTGTAAAACGGGTGGGCAGGTGGGTGGGAGGAGGAAGCTGAGGGAGGAGCTGTGATTCTGTCCCAGGCCACACCCAGGCAGGCCAGCAGCGGAGAGATGGAATTTCCAGTCAGGGGAGACGACTATTAACTGTGACATGGTCACGGAGGACTTGGAGGGCCCATGGCGAGGGAATCCACCTACAGAGGGGATGCCACGGAAGACTTCCTGGAGGAGGTGGTGTTTGAGCTGAGGTCTGAAGGGTGGATGAGAATTGCAAGGGGGTATGAGGGAGCAAGGCCGTGCAAAGGCCCTGTGTTGGGAGGGGCATGTCACATCCTGGCGGCTGAACAGAGGCCTGTGTGGCTGGTGGGATGGCAAGGGAGGGGGCGTGCCTA
>RJWJ010016325.1:0-34668 GCA_004363605.1 Indri indri
ACTTCACATGAAAAAGGTACAGTTAACCTTTGACATATCTCTTCTAGGATCAGTGTTATAACATTAATATTCTTTAATTTCACAAACAGGAAATATTGCATAATTGGCGTCCAGGGAATTTCACAACACATGACGGAAAATTTCCAAGAAACTTCTATTATATAAGATCTAGAACCTGTCCTTATATAAAGCAAGAATATTCTTAGATAGACACTGTTTTATCACAAAATATGTTACATAATTATATAATACACACACACATGCACATATACACTCTCCTGCTTTTTCAGTAAATATTATAATTCTCAATTAAAATTAGTTTGGATAATTTGGATATGTCATCATTTCCTAGCTGCCAAAACCTAAGGGACAATACTTCAAATTTTTCACTGTCATGAATAGTTTTGGTGAGACAAAATGGCACAAGCATTTCTATGTGTAATTCTTTGTACAAGTTTTTGGTTATTTCCTTGGAAAGATTCTTTGAAGGGAAATCATGATGTCAAAAGATTTTAAGATTTTAAATCTCTTGATAATATGTTACTAAATTGTTTAACAGAAGATATGCACAATTTGCATTCCTGCCAGGCATGCATGAGAATGGCTATCTCTGCACATACCCTTGAGGGGACAGAGACTTTTATCAATTCATTCCTTTCACAAAACGTATAAAGCTAGTCCTTTTGTCAGTTCTTTTCTAAGGTCTTCTGATTGATATCTCTGAATTTTGCTACTCCTGTTCCTGATTTTTCCTTGTATTAAGATTCATAGCTTGAGCCCCTCTCATCTCATAAATAACCCAAACTCCTTCATTCATTAGCTGGCCCTACAAAGAGATGGTCCATCTCAGCCAGTCATTTGTTCCCATGAGACCAGTCAATGATTTCTCATTTCTACTGCACTCTCACTAAAAACTTGTCAGGCCTGTCCATTCCAAATGGAATGATTGAGAGGTTTTTTTTTTTTGTTTTTTTACAGGACTTGAGGGAACAAATACATAAAGCAATCATCCCTGCACACTCAACCAGACTAGTGTTTTGTGTAAGACCCTAAGAGTCTGCTCTCCAACCAGAGGCAATCAGTTCTGCTCAAATCAGAATACTGTCTAATGTTTCAGTCTGACCCAGAAACAAAAGCCTGACCTCATCATGAAAACTTATTTTCCAGTCAGTGATTAATTTCTACCCGACTTCCTTTATTTAAGCATATTTTCAGAACTTGTGAGGTAACTATGGCAATGGACACCTAGAAGGGAAAAAGATCTTTGTTATTAATTTCTACATGCAGAGATGGGTCAGGTATTCAGTTGTGTTATTATGCAAATCTCCAAACATGGCAGTGGGTGACCTGCTGGGAATGTTCTTACCAAGAACAAAATGCCCTTGTACTTTGAGGTTAACTGTTTTATTAAAACTTAAAGACATAGCACTCTTTGAAAATGAATGGCAAACATGTTTTGCCTACTATTAAGAAAATTACAATTTTTTATTGATTAGAAGGGGGAAATTTGTGTATGTTCAGAGGTAGTTCTAAATTGTTTTTTTCCCCATTTCATTGTGTTTGTTTGTTTATCAGAGGCAAAAAAGTGACTTCTAATATATTTGCAAATGTCTGAATGTTGTTATCAAATTTCTTTCTAAGGAAAAATGGTTTTTGAGATTTTTTTTGTTCTTTGGAAAAGTAAACTAAGAGAAGCTTTCAGCTCTGAAATCAGTGCTCTATTGAAAGGACCCAAACTTTGATATTTATTCTAATTACAAAAGATCTCCAGGAATGATGGAATAGGAAGTTAATGGCAAAAGGAAAAAACCACATGTTTATGATTTTACAAATGAGACAGGTGATATTCAGTTTATACTCAGAATGTTCCTCAAATTTCTGTGCTAAAATAGAAGACAAATGAGAACACTGGTTCTTAGACTTGTAGACTAAAAGAGTCAGTCAAAATTCCAAATGGGCTGTTTCCAGTTTTTTCCTAAGAATGTCTTCAAATTGTGAATTTCAAGTCCATAATATGTTTTTTTATAAAAATAATGCCTTTATGCAGTAATTTTTAAATTAGACCCATGCTTTTGTGAAGCCTCTTCCTGTCTACCCCATAGTTTTGAGTACCCTCTGGCATTCTGTGTCTCTGTGATTTATTTTGCAGAAGCATGGGAATTTAGATCTTATTGTTATATGTAAGTCTCATATTCTACCTTTCAAATGACACCATTTGAAAGGATTATGGTTCCATGAGCTGGTAATCAACTAACCAGCTCCTCACAAAGCAATGGCATAGGGGAAAAAAAACTTTTCTGAATATTTTAGTTTCAAAGTTACCATGGTAACAAGATACATTTGCTTTATTAACATAATCTTTTCATTTTTTTAATGCTATTGCTCTCTAGAAAGAATTCTTCTTTGATATGATCACAATTAAACAATGGATTCTGAAATTGAACTGGCATTTATAGAAGTTGGTAACAATGTAAAACAATTTTTCTTATCTGAAAAGCGTACTGCTTTAAAGAAAATTTATAGATAGCTTTTCAAGGTTTGTCATTTCTTATTAGGGTCGATATGGCTCAAGTTTTGCTTTTGCAGGGTATAACATCACAGGAATTTTCCATTAAATTATTCTCTTTCATGATCCATTATAATACTCATGGTCCATTTTCATTTTTGTGTCACTTCTTAGAATATCAGTGTTGCTTTTGTGTAATATTTCTATCTGTATTTATTCAAGAACATGCACATAATCATGCTATGTAACGCAATCATAATGACTAAAAACTTTGACATTGCTATCAAGTCACATCACCTATAATTAGCTGAACATATTTTTTAAGCTCCTACCATGTGAAAATACAATGCTAGATAATGTTGAGGATATAAAAAGAGTTATATGTATGCCTAACACTTAAAAGATTTTTAAATGTCTCCTTTAAATTACAGTGTATTTTATTTTGGCCTGGCCTCAACTAGGCTGTTTTAATCTAATATTACATTGATTTGATAATTAACTTGGCGCTCATCAAATTAGTGATAACTAGTCTAATAGGCATGCTGACCCCTCTATTGTTTTTTGTATTTTTCATAATCCTTGGGTGCATTAATGTTAAGTTTTAAAGTTTAAAGAATGGATTTTATGTTTTTTATATTGTGTTACCTTAAAATTAAAGTAAGTCTTGGACATTTGTTCAAAATATAAATGTACTATAGCAACACATAAAAAAAACTATGTCAGAACCAAATAGGAAAATAAACTAGATTGTTATTTTCTCTTAAAAAATTTAAAGATGTTATCAGCATTTCTGATCTTGGAAATTTCTCAGAAAAAAAATGGCAAGCTACTGAAACAATGGACAGTTATTGGAGCAATAACACAATGCTAAAATGATGACATAAAGAGAAGACTATGAAGTGATCTTTAGTAACAACAGAGTTTTTCAGAGATATGACATAATTGAAAACATTTTCCAATTTCAAGATAACATTATACTACATAGGAAAGAGATCTATGTAGAAATGAATTTTAAGTATTAATATTTTGAGTGATAACTTAAAAATGGTAAATATAGAGCCAGGGTTCATTCTAGTGTAACATTTTATTATGAATTATCTAAGGAGTCAATGACAAATGGCACTATGTTCTCTTCTTATTCAATAAGACTCAGAAATATGCCTAAGAAAATCTAATAAGTTCTATGTGAGGTATTTATAAAGCTAAAGATTTTCCATAGATTATAGATCCTAAAATGAGACATCAAAATTTGCTCCCATCGATATTTCCATATCATACTGTATACTTTTAAGTTTTCATGAATCTAGTTGTCAGTTCTAGATATAAGAAACATTGGAAAATACAGTAGAACTCTAAATCTGCAGACTGTCAACTTTCCACGTTATAGTGCAAGTTATAAGAGCTCTATAGTATACTCATGCTCTGGGAGGTCTTGCTTGGCTCAGTAGGAATGTATCCTTGAAATAGTAAATTGCTTCATAATATAGTTTTATTAATTAGATGGGCTTATAACTAACTGAAAGGCCTATACTCTGATGAAGTTAAGAGTAATCATTATATTAGTAGTTGGCCTGGGCACGGTGGCTCACACCTATAATCCTCCCTACTCTGGAAGGCTGAGGTGGGAGGATTGCTTGAGCTCAGGAGTTCAAGACCAGCTTGAGCAAGAGTGAGACCCTGTCTCTGAGATAATAAAAATGGAAAATTTAACTGGATGTCATGGCACGCTACTGCAGTCCCAGCTACTTGGGAGGCTGAGGCAGGAGGATTGCTTGAGTCCAGGAGTTTGAGGCTGCAGCGAGCTACCACGATGCCATTGTACTCTACCCAGGGTAACAGAGGGAGACTCTGTCTCAAAAAAGTAATCATTATAAAATAATAAATAACCTTGAGGTAGCTATAGAAAGTATTTTCTACTCAACATATTAGTTTTCTGTTACATTACCCTGATTTGAATATATGAAATGTCAAGCAAAATATTCCTTTGTGCTGTTGAATAATATTATTAATATCTCCAAAAATTTGTTTGTCAGACACCATAAAAGTATTTTATGAGCATATGCAAACTCTCAGAAGAATGTCGGTGTCACCTATCTCATACATGGGTATAATTTGAAACTCTGAAGGCTGATATGAAGAACATTAAAATGACACATTAAAATGGGAACAGAACATTAAAATGGGATCAGACAACATCTTGGTGGTTTTAGAAACCAGTTTTTCTTCTGAGTTGCCAGGAACCGAACTTATTCGTTGAAGTTTCATGGGCAAATATCCCAAGCTGTAGGCTTTTTCTGAAGTTATAGAACTCATCCTCAAGAGTTTTTTGGGAAAGTCTTCTCTTCCAGTAATTTTCTACAGCTTAGATGGAAGTTTTGTACTAATGTCATCTAGTCCATCTAAGCATTCCACAGAATTATGTCTTTCTTCACTGTGTCCAAAGTTTTGCCAATCAGGTTGCCGCAGTACCCCAAGTTCCACCATTTAGAACTTATTTCTTTGACTTTAAGCAGGGATCAAAAACAAATTTTACAAATAGGATATTTAAATGTCATCAGTACTAAGAATAGTTTGATTCATTTTACCTTTCAGGTAAGGGGAAGAATATGGAAGAGCAGTAAATGTAGCCAAGTAGTTAATAAATGCCCTGACACATTTAATGTGGCCCCACACTACTCAGGTCCCTGAGAGCTTTGCTTTATTACAGCAGAGTAGAGTAAGTGATGTCTATGAAGATGGCCCTGAATTAACAACATAAAATATTAGGTCGTCTTCTGTATCTTTTAGTTAACAATGAAAGGTATAGGATACATTTTAGAGAAATTTTAATAGCTTAATTAGAATAAAACTAAGTGAAATGATTTTTTAAGGGAGAACTATGGTTGTATGAATTGTAATTTTGCTTGATATCGTGAGGTAAATACAACATTATGATATATGTGCATAATGTATTTAAGTATACATATGTATATACGGTCAGAAAGAGAAGTAGGAAGAGAATTATAAAACTATGGTATTTTGTGAAAGTGAAACAAATCAAACATCTTGATGTAATTATTTATTTTATAAATCTTCTTTGTGTAAGGGAAGATTATTTTTTAATAAACTCTTTTTCAAATAAGATATATAAATGCTTCCTTCCCTCCTACCTTCTAGTGGATGCTTATCTTTTTATTTATTTTTTATTGGCAGCCTTTTATAAATTAACTAGGTAATGTTCTTAATGGAATTAAGAACACACACATTATGAACAGATAATGGCCTTCCAATGACATATGCATGTCAAATCCTACTAAAGTAATGAGAGAAAATAAGCTTGGAGACAAAAGAAAGATGTTTATTTTTGAAATGTAAGACCATTACAGTTATTTAGTCATAACCTTTAATTTCATTAATGCCAAACCTATTATACCAAAGGAGTCACTCTTTTAAAAATGAAATAATTAGAATGACCTGGCAAACCAGGGTTCACAGTGGGAGATATGTACAAACACTGTTCTCAAAATTCAGCTTTCAAAAAACTGTGGAAAAGGCAATAAGCCACAAAAAGCTAATTTAAAAATGTTAACCATAACATATTTCCAGAATATAAAAAGAAAAAAGATTCTTATCTTTTTCTTATTCCTAGCAACCATGACTGTTTAGATGTTTAGTTTCCATTTTGGTTTTTTTTGTTGTTGTTGTTTGTTTTTTGAGACAGAGTCCTACTCTGTCACCCCAGCTAGAGTGCAGTGGTGTCAGCCTAGCTCACTGCAACCTCAAACTCCTGAGCTCAAGCAATCCTCCTGCCTCAGCCT
The DNA here is from genome assembly GCA_004363605.1 of Indri indri. Taxonomy (NCBI): domain Eukaryota; kingdom Metazoa; phylum Chordata; class Mammalia; order Primates; family Indriidae; genus Indri; species Indri indri. The sequence continues at coordinate 6,304 of RJWJ010016325.1, forward strand.
CCTCAGTAGCTGGTACTACAGGCATGTACCACTATGCCAGGCTAATTTTTTCTAAATTTGGTAGAGATGGGGTCTCACTCTTGCTCAGGCTGGTCTCAAACTCCTGAACTCAAGTGATCCTCCTGCCTTGGCCTCCCAGATTGCTAGGATTACAGGCATGAGCCACTATACCCAGACTTAGTTTCCATTTCTTAAAAGTGACCTAAGAAAGCAAGGATTCAATAATTCAGTGATAAATTAATAATGGTGAAGAAGCAGTTTGATCATTTGTTTAGAATGGAAATTGGCTTTTTGTTATATTTTTAATGGGTTAGATTTATATTTTTATAGACTCAAACCTATTTATAAATGAAAATTTAAATAAATTATCTTTGCTGTGGCAAATAAGCCAGTTTTCAATCAAATGAAATGTTTTTAGTTTTATTTTTTTCTCAGTAAATAAGCTTCAGACTATTATCTAGAGTTCTGCTAAATTGCTATTCTGGATATAGATCAGTGAGAATTTTAAAAATATCTGTTGCTATTCATAGTCCAGTGGCAATATTGTGTCAAATATTAGAATAAATAACGTGGCTTAAATTGTACCCTTTTAAATGTCTATAAATGAGAAAGAAATGATGAATAAAATTATCTTTGTGCCATTATAAAACGTGTAAAAGGATGGGGCATGCTTTACCATGAGCAGATACAGAAAATGAATTCTAAATATTTTCAAGACCCATTTCACTTCCATCAATCTCATTTTATACTTTCATATGTTTGGTTGTTTCATGTAGTGAAGATGCCATTGTCCAGCTGTAGAAGGTAGAGGTTGTCCGCACTCACTTGTAGGGTACCTCATTATGCATTCTTTTAGTATTCTTTTGTCATCCACAAGCAGGATAGTCAAAGTGCTTCTGCTTTAGAAATATTCCTTGAGATGAGACTCAAGGAAAAAAGGTTGAAACCAAGAAACATTTTTCTCAAAACCAAACTTATGATTGTACTACCTTGATTTGGGAACAGTTTATGTGGTCTCAGAACTGGAACTTATTTTTGGTGCGCTTACCTAGAAACAGCAAAGGAAAATACCCTGAAAGTATCAGGAAAATCCTGATGCTCACCAATAGGTTCCCTCCTATACTTAGTATTTTGTGATCCTAGACCCCCAGATAGATCCTCTGTGGAATAACCAGCTCATCCCAGCCCTGCAGCTTAGTATGTGTCCACTTTATTTAAGATCTCTGAGTCATTGTTCCCTCACCTCTAAAATGGGTTCCACATCCATAAAAGGGGAGTTTAAGTATATAAGGCAACTAGCACAGAGCCTAGCATACAGTAAGGGCTGAATAAATTGGAGGAATGATGAGGATGAAGAGGGTACTGTTCACTTGTTCCTTCGTCAACTTAGCAGATTGATTGTATGCTTATTCGGTGCTAGTCATTGTGCTTATGCTGGAGTTACAAAGAAGAATGTCACAGGTGAAGCCACTGTCTTCATGGTGCCTACACATGGCAGACCTGCATTCTAATGCATTATTGTTCAGTCCTCACAGATTTCCTCATCTGTGTCCCTGTCAGCAGTTATGCCATGTCAGCAGGTGCATTCTTACTTAGAATGTTGTCACTAATAATGTTCTATGATTATATTTCTAATGGAGGTAGCAGTTGACTCATATTATACAGCTTCCTAACTTCCATCTTGCAGACTTCTTTCAAGACTGTCCTATGCATAAGGCCTTTTTGTCAACTGTAATGGTGACATGAGTGGATGAAAAGGATTGTTGAAGGAATGATCATTTTGGTTTTTTTTTTTTTAGTTTCCTGTTGAGCAATATGGAAAATATGAGGATAACTCTTTGATGAAGCATTTGGAATTTCTACTGTGGAGTCACTGTTACTATTTATAATGTTTGAAAAAACTGGTCCATTAACAAAGCATTTATGTAACATAATGTGTATTTAACAATAGCCTGGAATTTTGGTGAATGTGAAATGTGTACAATATATGGGCAGTGGTGATATTTAGAAATGACTATAAGCAGCTCATTCTGACAATAATATTTATTAATATATGTATATATTAATATTACCTATACAGATAATACCAAACACAAACTAAGAATTAGTCTCATGACAGAGAAATAAACAAATAATACTTCTGGTGTATTAATAAATTTTGAATTTCATGTCCATCAGGGTAGTTGAATACCTAGAATGGGTCACAAATTCTACATAATGAGAGGGTGTGCTAAAGACTTTATCACCAATTAGAGCACAGCTATCTATAGAAGTTCCTGGGTTGCCAAAAGCCAACAACATACCATACCATATTGTGGAGGGACCACTGTAGACTTGGAAAACTGTGAAGAGCAATGGGAGACACATAGATTTCTCACTATGGGACTGAGAAGGGTTTCATGTGGGGCTCTACATGGGGGCCTGACACAGTCTTTGTTAAAATATGCAGGTCTCTTGGTGATGGTACACAATGCAAACATCCACGGGTAAACTACTAACAGGACCTTGCCCATAATATTTCTTTCATCATAAATGTTTTATCCAGCTGCCAAACAACTTGAACATACTGGCTTTTGAAGTTTCTTCCTGCCTTTTGTGGGTAGACAAAAATAGATGTCAGTGAAAATCAAGCCACTTTACATTATTTTGCCTTTCAGATCCAGACTTTTATGTAGTGTGGGCAGCATGGTATATTTTATTTACTTTTCCAAATATATGGGGCTTCAATGAAATAAATAATCTCTCTTCTAAGTGCCTCATCCCTGCATTAAATATGCTATTCTTCGTTCCTTTATTTCCTATATCATATTCAATCACTTACAGCAAATCCTATCAATTTTTCCTTCCTTAAAGTAAATATATGTCCCTATTTCCTTTGTATGGTACTTTTCTCTTCAAAAACTTTTCTATAATGTGTTTCACTCCCCTGGGTATCGCTAAAAAAGTAGGTGATGCCCTTATTTCTTTTCACATATCTCATTTTCATATCAATGATTTTTAATAGGTTGGCAATACAAGTAGATAAATATTCAACAAATACTGAATGCCTACCGTGTGCCAGGAACTGTCTGAGGCACTGGGGCTATATTGTTTATTGTGTACTCTAAAGGAATAGAATGTAAAAGCAAATATAAACAAAATATTACACTTTGCCACTATTATATGCTCATCCTTAGTTTTTTTTAACCAAGTTTGCCTCTCTCTATCTCCTAAAACTTTTCTGTGTTCCTTAGGAATTATTAAAATATAAAGTTTGAGTTGTTTGAATATTGTATACCCCAAAATTAGTCAAAATACACATTAAATTATAACTTTGATTTTGCCATTTTTTAACAATATGTACACTATGTAAATAACTCTAATTCTGCTCATGCATGCACTCAATAAATATTAAGTGCTCTCTATGTGTCAGGACTATTCTAAGTGTTAGGGACATATTAGTGTATACAGTAGACAAAGTCTTCCTTTGTGGAATTTATGTCTGGGGGGAACAAACCATAAGCAAATAGGAAAAAGGAATATGAAATGTCAAGGATGTATGTATGTATATGTATGATGTTAGATTGATTGGCCCCTAATAGCATCACTGAGAAAAAACATGAAGAAAGCATAGGAGGCGGATATGTCATTTTCTGGAGGATAACCCAGGCAAAGGAAGCAAGTATAGACAAAGTTCTTGAGGGAGGAATGTTCCTGGTAGATTGAAAGATCACCAAAGAGTCCTGTGTGTCAAGTGCGTAATGATGAAGAACAGAGTAACAAGAGATGAAGTCAGAAGGTAAGAGAAGCATATTCATCTGGGACTTTCTATACATTAGTGAGGACTTTGGATTTTACTTTGAGTCAGATGGAAAGCCACTGCAGTATTCAACACAGAGAAATTAAGTGGGATGGCCACCATCTTAACAGAATTTCTTCGGCTTCTGTGTTGAGATTAGACTACAAGGAGGAGGGTGGGACTAAAGCAGGGACACTGTTCATCAAATAATCAGGGTGAGAGATGACATGATAGCCGGGGTCAGGATAATAGCATTAGGGGCATTGAAAAATAATCATCATTTGGATTATTTTTTGAAGGAAAATTTGACAAGAGAGTATGTGATGTTAGAGAAACAGAGTTTTCATGTTTGGTACCGATGATTGTGACCTGAGCAATGGAAGAATGGCATTGCTGTGAGGTTGGTGCAAAGGTAATTGTGGTTTTGGACCGTGAATTTTACATCATTATATTAATATTAACATATGAAAAGGACTGGTACATAAACTGATTTCGTGGAGATTGGCAGAGGCTACAGATTTAGGAATTATAGGTATTTAGGGGATACTTAAAACCTAGAAACATTATAGAATAACGTAGGGAGTGACTGTATGTACAAAAAATGCTCTAAATTAGGAACTAATTCCAAACTAGTAACTGCAAATTCGAATGTTGGAGAGATAAGGGACAATTAGCAAAAGAGACTGAGAAGGAGCTATTTGTAAGGGAAAAGGGAAATTGGGCTAATTAAATTTTTCAAGAGGAAGAGAATGATCAATGTTTTTTTTTTTTGTTTGTTTGTTTGTTTTTGAGACAGAGTCTCACTGTCTTGCCTGGGGCGAGTGCCGTGGCGTCATCCTAGCTCACAGCAACCTCAAACTCCTGGGCTCAAGCAATCCTTCCGCCTCAGCCTCCTGAGTAGCTGGGACTACAGGCATGCGCCACCATGCCCGGCTAATTTTTTCTATATACTTTTAGTTGTCCGATTAATTTCTTTCTGTTTTTAGTAGAGACGGGGTCTCACTCTTGCTCAGGCTGGTTTTGAAATCCTGAGCTCAAACGATCCGCCCGCCTCGGCCTCCCAGAGTGCTAGGACTACAGGCGTGAGCCACCGCGCCCGGCCAATGATCGGTGTTTATCAGTGCTGTTGACGGGTTAAGTAGATGAGAACTAAGAAATGACCAATAGATTTATCATTGCGGAGATTATTTTTGATCATGGAAATATAGATTCCTCTTTATGATATAAACGATGTTTGTGAATATAAAGTTTGTAAACTACAAGGTGCTATACAAATTTATAATAATAGTTATTATTTTGGTGTATTAATTAATTAAAATATGTTCTGGCTAACATTATTTGCAAGCTAGTTAATATTTTCTCTGATTATTTTTAGAATTGTTTAATCCATTTTAAAGAAAATGATTTCAAATATTAATGTCCATCTGCATGTAATACTTTATTTTCATTGGCTTCTAGAATGGACTGATGTGTGCCTGATAGAGAGGACGATGTATTTTGTTCCTAGTGTATATTAGATTCAAATATCAGACAAGGCGTAACAGTGAGATTATGAGGTTATAGGAAGGTTAATGCTATTTAGGCAGATGGTGAATTGCAAATTCAACCTGTTGTCACAATAATGAATATGTGAAAAATCACTGGTGTTGCAGATAGGAGAAAAATGAAATAGAGTTGTTTTTCACATACACATACACGAATTTATTATTAACAGCTCTCTCATAGTAGAAAAGTTCTTCACAAAGGACTGATTATTATGTTCTCATCAGTCATTATAAGGGATAATTTTTTTTATTATATTCAGTGTGTCTTTAATAATTATATGTAATTTTTAACACAGTAATGGCTTAATCCTTTAATCTAAAGAAAACTCACTTTTTCTTTAGAATTATTAAATATAATTTCCAATTTATTGGTATATTAAATGTCCATTCTTTTTATTTTTCTAAGAAGAGATTCCATAGTGCTTATTACTCCTAGTCCAGAAAATGCAGTTTTTTGTTTAAAGTACTGACCTTGGCATGGAAAATTAATGTAGTTTCTCTCAAGAAATTATATTAAAGTTGTATTCTTTGATTACTATTTTTTTCCATTTTTGGTAGTATATTTCATAGCCTAAGTCTCCCAAACCAAGTACAAAGATATTCTCATTTATTCCAGTATGTCCTGTAGTCAATATGATTATTAAATTTCCTAAAGAAAGATGATGTTTAAACATTCTGCATAACCAGCCACATCCCAATGCTTTGAGATTTTTTTTTTTCCTATTTTAAAGACTGCCATAAATTTTGGCATGTTTCTTATTAGAAAACACATTTGTTTTCTAAAACGATTCCCAAGGATGTGCACCGTGAATCCTGAGTGTACATGAGATGACTGTCAGATGAACAGCTGCCCACTGAAAGCAGCCAATTAAATAACACACAGGTTTGAAGCTGTCACTTGAAAATATTGCAGCTCATCTAAACTAGAAAGTGATTGAAAACTCACAACAAACGCCTTTTAAATGGGAGTCATGCAGGCTTCTTTCAAAATTTCAGAGAATCATTAGGTGGTAAGTAGGTAATTATTTCTGAAAAGTCTTCTTTCTAATGTAGAGATTCCTCAAACACATTTTCAAGGAGCAAAGAGGGAAGGGCAGATGCCTAGAACTGAATTATGGACGGGGTGTATTTTATCAAAACAGGGACAAGTCAAGGGGAAAATTATAATGCTGCGTTTTATACTCTTTCAAATTAATATAAAAGTAAACTTTTATTTGGTAGGCATGTTCATTGCTCTGGCATTTTGTAGCCTTAGAATTTCAATCTTATTTGATTCAGAGCCAAGCAAATACCTTTTAATGACTTTGTTAGCAACATTTCTTGTCCTCAAGATAGGGAGATCACAAATGCAACATGAACTTCATTTTTGTTTTCCTAATTGCCTACTAATAATGTACGTACATATGTATATACACACATACGAACACCTTTGTGTGTGTATATATATAATACAAATGTGCATGCAAAAATATATGTGTGTTGCAGACACAAAAATTACCTTTCTTATTACTCAGTACTGAAGTCATTAAGTATTATGAGTTCTGTAACATTTTCTGACATTAAGGTATATCTAAAGTAAGTTTCATCCAGCTAGGCAAATGCATAAAAAAAATTTGAATTCAAAATGAGTTTATACTTTATATTTGTGAATTTTAACAGAAATTAAATTTTTAATATTCTAAAATTTCTATGTATGATACATTTCTGTGTCTAAAATAGCCTAAAAAGAAATATGCAAAGTAAGGTAAATTTTAAAAACGTGTATCCTTCAAGTTGAACCAGAAATATTCCCAAATTGCTTTACAGCATATTAAAGCAATTACATTAAATGTAAAACAGAATAATTGTGGTTTCATGTTTAATATATTACATAATATACAACACATAAATGTTTTTCTAATATCAATGTTTGTACAATTAGATTTTGCTATGCTAAACGTTATGTTGATCAAATATTTTGGGGGGCCCTATTACATACTGTGCATGTGTAGATGCGAGGAAATGTGATATCCAGGGAAGGTGAGAGCAGTGGAAAATACATTAAGCAAGTTTTTGAACAAATAATTACACTGGGACAATTTTGCATTGGTTGTGTAAAGAGTGCTATGGGCTATCGAACCAGGGAACTTCACCTGTCTTGGGTAACAGTGAGCTTCATTGTAGGAATGACATTTAATTGCTGAGAAGTAAAGAAAGCTATTCCTCATTTCAGGATTTGCTACAAACATGTTCTCTCCCTTCTGGGGGACATAGCACCATAGCCTCCTGCCCCATCTTCTGCTCTATCCTAGCCATCAGCCTCTACCCCAGCCTTCCAACCTCTGATTCTTTTTCAGAGGTACTGAGTAGCTGGGGCATAATGAACAACATCATAGAAATTGCTCACCCCCACCTTTAAATTACTGCATTGAGAATGGTGGATTAGAATAGAGTAAGAGTAGTGTTGGGAAACAAGTTAGGTAGAAGGTTTTGGTGGCTTGGATGAAGTTGATTATGGAGATGTGGAGAAGTGGACAGGTTTAGGCAATATGAAGAACAGAGTTGAGGTGAGAAAATCGAGCCTTGGAGGAGTTAATGAAATTGCCCAGGGTCACACATTAGGGAGAGGTAGAGCAAAAGCTTTTGTCCATTTGACTTCTTGGCATTGAATTACTGTTAGAGTGCAGAGGCGGGACATGTAGAGGTTGAGTTGCAGGTTCTGGGATGAGTGACTAGATGAATATTGTGCCATTTACCAATACAGGGGTACTAGAATAGTAGCAGGTTTGCAGGGGATCACAGGGAATTCAACATTTGACATGTGGTGTCAGAGGTGTCAGTGGGACATCAGAGTGTGGGTAGATAGATCCATGTGGGTTGGATATTAAAAGTTATTGGTCATTGGTATATAGATGATAAATAAGGCTCTATTAGTAAATGAGATCATCTGGAGACTTGAGTGTTGAAATAATAGTGAAGATGGATTAGGGCAGAAATTCTCAAATTCTGGCATGTATCACAACCACCTAGAAGCTTTGTTAAAACACAAATCTATGGACAACCTCCCCCGCCACCACCACCACCAGTGCTTCTGATTTAGTAGATCGGGGGCACTTACCTGTTGAAGCCATCTCTTAACAAGTTTGTACACTGATTATGCACTCCTTCCCAACACCACATTGGGGAAAGTTAAGTTGGTAGCATGAAATTGGCCATGTTGGGAGTATTTATATCATGAAGATTGGCAAATGCTATAAACTAGGGCCTTTATTTTCAGAACTCTGGCTTGCCGGCACATCACAGGTCAGGATGAGGCCTGAGAGTTTGCATTCCTATCAAATTCTAAGATGATACTAATGCCATTCAGAGTCCGTATTTTGAAAACCACTGGAATAGGGAAACATTTTATGTAGTCGGAAATATTTCTGATTTCTTAAGCCAGTTAACATCGTACGTAAGCTTTCGAAAAGTAGAGCTTCTGTGAAAAGTGATTAAATCTTAGGATTTAATTGTAATGGCAAAAGGTATATTTAATATATATTTCAAACCATCTGTAATATACTGATTTTCTATGATTATGCAACTTAAATTGAATAAGATGATATAACCATAATCTGCTATGTAAATGCTATATTTTTTTCATTTTAAGTTGGTTATTTATTGTGTTTAGTTAGTTAGAATCACAATTTTTTTCATTATATGCTATAGGAAAATTATTTCTTAAGAAATAATTAATATTTTTAATAGTGAGTCTTTTCTCCCAATATGTGAGCAGTAAATTCAGCCAGACCAGATGTTAATTGCAACATTACAAGGTTAAGCAAGGGAATGGGGTAGTGGAAGGAATATATTTTATTGTTGTGTCTATTCAATATATTAAATTTGGCACTTTTGCCCTCAATTAGCTTGCTATCTAAAAGAGGAAATAAATAACTTATTTGCTTTAAAGACATTGCTAGTAAAAAAATAAAAAGTATGTTATAAATAATTAAGAGGGAAATTCAAAAGATGTAACTGTACAAATCTGAAGGAAAAAAGGGTTCAAAGAGACCATAATGGAAAGCTGGTTAATAACCTTTCAAATGATTTCATGGTTTGACATTCATTACCCAGAATCTAGCACTCACAAGAGTGACTCCATTGCTCTGGGCAGACTTAAATTAATCAAAGTCATTAATGATATATAAAACCTAAGTGCCAATTGTTAATTTACAAAACCTAATATCAGGCAGCCTGGAATGCTAGTGTCTGCATCATTAACAATTTCTCTGATTAGAGGTAAATTTATTTGGAAAGTCAAAACTTAGTCACTTAATCATCTTTAGTGAACAAAGATCAGAACCAAAGAAACCAGTTGGATGTGTTGAATAAGTAGTGGATCTGATTAAAGAGTTTGTTTTTATTTCTCATATTATTATAACTAGTAACAGTTTCTGATTATTGCAGGTTAACCCTGTGTCAGTTATCGTGACTCAAGATACAGGTAGGCAGTATGAATAGAGGTTGAGTGAGTGTGCTCTGAGGTTTGATAATCTAGTTCTAAATCTGTTTTTTTGTTATTCCTTGTTGAGCAGGGTGCAAAGTTATTTCACCTACCATCGTTTTACCTATTTTAGTAGAACACACTTCACAGGGTTTTTGTAGGCATTAAATGAGAGTATTTATGTAAACAGCTTAGAATAGTGCCAATCACATAATAAGTCCTCAGTGGTATGTAGATTATTATTACACTATGTCTTTTAATCCTTACAATAATCTGATTACTATATAACCATTATTAGCTCAGTTTTACAGATAAGAGAAATACAACTCAAAAATCCAATACTTTGTCTAAGTTTTTACTGGAAGTGGCAGGGCCAAGATTGGAACTTTTGCCCTGTGTAAGTCCAAAGCTTGAGTGTTCCCAATAAAATAAAGATAAACTGAATTTATTAGCTAAGACTTCCTCCTCCCTTGAAAATGCTTAGATGGACTCTGCCAATATTTACACCGGAACTCTGCTTTCTTCTAGCCTTTCAAAGCAATCCAACCCTCTGATTGAAACAACTTCTCTTTAGCTAGTGTAATATAACCTATTCAGTTACAAACAAGCCTTACTTGCTTGGTTTTATTTCTTGTGATGAATTTACACAGCTTTGCTGTCATTTATTATGTCCTGAATTAGCCACAGTATGATGACCATCTTCATGTTCTTGATGGAATGCATAACGGAAGATCCTAAATACCAACAATAACAATATATTAGTAAAAATAGTCACTGCAGTTCTCTCTGCCTCAAGCCCTGAATCCCCAGGCTTTAATATTACCATTATCATTAAATATTTAACAAGTTCCTACTGTGTACATGACCCAAATGATGCATTATTAAAAGAGTTAGATATGATGTGGGGAAATAAAAATAAAACAAAAAAGATATTTCCACAAACAATTAACATTTCAAATGTTTTCATTGATCTCATTCATGATATATTTTAAAAACTTGAAATACTTTAAAAATCCACTTTAATTTCTAAAGACTCTAATTCTATTTTTAATTTACTTTGTAATTACCATTCCTAAGAACTTTATCATTTATTATTCATAATATGATATAATTACCAAACCAAGCACAGTTTCTTTAGCATAGTAGGTATTCAATAAATATTTGATGATATATACTTTTTATAATTAGAATGGTATTCTAAAACATAATAAATTGATACCCTTGATATTTATTAAATATATTAACCACTCATGAGCATTTTCAAGGGATATTAATCTTATTGAAATGAATTGTGATGCCTTTTTTGGCATCCTATTTACAAAATTGTAGAATCCTCAATTTAGGCAGAAGATACTGATGCACACCTGGATTCTACCCTGATTCTCTCACTTTATTTCTCTAGACCTCATTTATTCATCTATACAACAAAATAATTGAATAAAATCCTCTTTGAGACTTGATCTATTTCTAAAATTTGGTTCATTCTAAATGATTTGAAAAAAAAAAAAAATCCCCTGCAACGAATTGCCACTAAACCATTAAATGAGTTCTGCAGAATCGGTCTTTGATAAATCTTTCCTTTCATTTGATCACCTAAAGTCCTAGAAGTACAAGCATTATCACCTGATGATTTAACAGACTTCACAAATTCCACAGGAGATCCTGAAATAGACGGCATCACATTAGAATCCCAGCAGGGGCAGTGGTGAATGTGGATTTAACAATGAGGAGTCTCAGCTTCCCAACCACACATATAAAGTGAACAACTCCTGAAACACCACACAGTTTCTTATTCTTAAATCTGTATACAACTGCAGCTAAAAACAATAGTTCACATATGTGATTATGTAATAACTTTCTGGAGAACAAACAACTCACTTACATCAAAGATGTCTTTTTCTTTTCCTGTGTTTAATAGAGCTATATTGCCAATCAGGGAACAAAAGTGGAGGGATAAGGAAAAGAAAATGCAAAGTTTGTCTGCAGCGCACCTGCACCTTCCTATCTTCTTTTGGTTCTCCCATACACCCTCATCTCACAAACAATAGGCACTGAGACTTATTCACCTTTTTTTTTGACACTTTTGTTGTTGCTGTTGCCTGGCTTAGAGTGCAGTGGTGTCATCACAGCTCAGTGCAACCTCAAACTCCTGGGCTCAAGCCATCCTCCTGCCTCAGCCTCCTAAATAGTTGGGACTACAGGCATGCACCACTATGCCTGCCTAAGTTTTGTGTTTTTTGTAGAGACAGGATCTCACTATGTTCCTCAGGCTGGTCTTGAACTCCTGGCCTCAGGCAATTCTCCCACCTCAGCCTCCCAAAGTGCTGGGATTACAGGTGTGAGCCACCATGCTAGGCCAAGACTTATTCACTTTCTTGAATTGGTGTTAATCTTCCAACCTGGGCCCACCACTTCGTCCTCTGCGTAGCTCCCGAAGGTCTTTCTTTAGGCTGTGCATGATTTCCAACAGGTGAATTATAAAAACTAATTACCATTTTGTTTTTAATTCAGTCATTTGTTAATTGAATATTTGATACTAGTGAAATACCTTGACAGATGCTGGCATTCAACAGTATACAAATAGTTACCCCTGCTTCCATGGAGCTTATCAACTAGTAGGTAAGAAAGGCTTTGAGGAATGAATGAATGAATGAATAACTTTTTGTTTCAGGAAAATCCTGAGACAGTACAGAAAAACCACCTCCCAAACTGAGAGGGAGCCAAGAGATCAAAGAATGATTCAGACAAGTCCAGATTGACAAGTTAGAAGAGTTTTTTATTTTTATTTGTTTATTTTTTTGAGCATCTTTGTAGCATTTTTTTTTATTTAAGGGTATTATGAGGGTACAAACATTATGGTTACATTTTATGTCTTTGCCTCACCCAAGAGAGGGTTAGAGGCATGCCCTTCCTCCCTACAATGCTCCCCATGTCCTTTAGTTGTGGGTTTACCCCCCCATCCCCCTAATCCCTGGAGAATATTACTGCCATGTGAGCACCCTAGTGTTCATCAGTTAGTACCAATTTTATGGCAAGTACAAGTAGAGCCCATTCTTCTGATCTTGTGATACCTCACTTCGGATAATGGGCTCAAGTTCAATCCAGAAAAATATAAGAGGTACTAGATCATTGTCGTTTCTTATGATTAAGTAATATTCCATTGTATACATATACCAAATTTTAATAATCCACTCATGGATTGACGGGCACTTGGGTTGTTTCTACATCCTTGCAATAGTGAATTGCACTGCCATAAACATTCGGATGCAGATGTCTTTATTATAGAATGTTTTGTGCTCTTTTGGGTAGATGCCTAACAGTGCTTTTGCTGGATCAAATCGTATTTCTATTTTTAGCTCTTTGAGGTATCTCCAAATTCTTTTCCAAAGAGGTTGCACTAATTTGCAGTCCTACCAGCAGTGTAAGAGTGTTCCTGTCTCTCCACATCCTTGCCAGCATTTGTGGTTTTGGATTTTTTGATAGAGGCCAATCTCACTGGGGTTAGGTGATATCTCACTGTGGTTTTGATTTGCATTTCTCTAATGATTAGACATGTTGAGCATTTTTTTATGTGTTTGCTGGCCATTATTCTGTCTTCTTTTAGAGGTTACTTACAAGGGTGCTTTCCCCTGGGTGGCACAGGAATTTCTTTCACAGCAGCTTTCTTACATGCAAGATCTACATCTGCCCATCCTGTGGTGTGGCCTTAAATCCCTTTCCAATGAGCGATGCAGAGCTTTTACATTGTATCATTGCTTGTTCACAGTGAAACAATCTTGCACACACAGTACCATCATCATGTACTGTCATACAACCCACTTTTTTTTTTTTTTTGGCAGTGAATTTGTTTATTGAGCATTAATGTTAACACTTCTAAATTACATAGTCACTTATGAGTTTTCTTTGTCCTGTCCTGTCGATGGTCATAATGAAAACTATTGCACAGAACTTAAGCATGGAAATAATGATTTAAAAATATCTAAGCAATAAGTATGCTTTACATTTTAAAAATTAATCCAAACAAAATAATTTCAAGTACTTCACTGATTAGGAAGTCTAAAAATGTTATGTCATGTTTTATTTGAGATTTTTTTTTTTTAACTAATTGACACTGTACAAAGAGTTCAAATGGCCAGCAAAACTACTGCCTTAAAATTGTTGCCTTTAAGTACCAGGCATAATTTGAATTCACATCAGAGCTTTCTAAAATGGCAATATTACAAGCATATGTTAATCATATTACAATTTTTCACTAGCTGGGGATTTTAGTATTACAGTTAGCTAAAGGGTACTATTATAGGACAGCCAAAGTGTTTTAAAGCAGTCAAGGCTGGTCTAAACAGGGCAAGAAAGTGCTGAGAAACCCAAGAAAGTGCTGGGTGCTTTTCCTGGGCCCAGTAGTTATCTTGGTACTTGCTTAATCTACTTGTAACAATTTTGCTGAGCACTCCAGGCTAGCAGTGTTTCTGTTACGTGGGGGAAAACCTGCATTTTTCCCTCCCTGTTGTTTATGCTAAATGCTATGAAGGAAGAAATAGTGAGTTTCATGAGAGATTCTAACAGGAAGTATGACTACATGTGTATTTTATATATATATATAATAACATGTACATATATATATATTTCAGAATGTTTTCTCTGGGGAATGGATCTGAAAGATAAGTGCAGTTAGTCGGCTACAATGTGAGGGAAATATTAATTCCAGGAATGGGTATATTTTAGGAAGAGTTGAAAACTCAGTGTAAATGGAACTTATTGAACATTTAAAAAGTGGGCCGGAGGTGAGGCTGGAAAAGGAAGAAGGAGCCAGATCATTTCATGAACTGAAAAATCAAACCTAAATCCAATGGGAAGGATTTTTTTTTAATTTATGCATATTATGGGTGTACAAATGTTTAGGTTACGTTGCCCTTGACACCCCCCAGTCAGAGCTTCAAGCGTGTCCATCCCCCAGATGGTGGGCATCACACTCACTATGTATTTATGTACCCATCCCCTCCTCCCCCCTCCCATCTGCCCGACACCCGATAAATGTTATTTCTATATGTGCACTTAAGTGTTGATCAGTGACTAAACCACTTTGCTGGTGAGTACACGTGGTGCTTATTTTTCCATTCTTGGGATACTTCACTCAATAGAATGGGTTCCAGCTCTATCCAGGAAAATACAAGAGGTGCTATATCACCATGGTTTCTTATAGCTGAATAGTACTCCATGGTATACATATACCACATTTTATTAATTGACTCAATTATTGATGGGCACTTGGGTTGTTTCCACATCTTTGCTATTGTGAATTGTGCCACTATAAACATTCGAGTGCAGATGTCTTTTTTATAGAATGTATTTCTGTATCTTAAATCCCTTTACTCCTATCTAGTTGTCTTGCCACCAATTCAGTCTAAGTTACCCTCATCTTTTTTTGTGGAACATGCTGTAATCACCCAATTCTTGTCCCTTTCAATCCATTCTCTATAGAGTAACCAGAGTGGTCATTTTTTTTTAATAGGTGAGTTTAATTATATTAAATTCATGTTTAAAATCCTTTCCATAGGGTTGCCCAATCGATTGAAAGGGACAAGAATTGGGTGATTACAGCATGTTCCACAAAAAAAGATGAGGGTAACTTAGACTGAAATGGTGGCAAGACAACTAGATAGGAGTAAAGGGATTTAAGATATAGAAATATATTCTTGAGTCAAAATTGACAATATTTGATGTGGGGGATAATGGAGAAAATCAAAGATAAGTACCCTGTTTCTGACATGACAAAGAATGTCTCACGTTTCTGACATAATTGGATAGAGTTGCCATTTATTGAAATGGGGGTAAAAAGCTCAAGATGGGTGGATTTGGGGAGATCAAAAGATCAGTTTTGGACATGTTAAACTTGAGATGGTCATGAGGCAACCATGAAGAGATGTCAAGCTGGTAGTTGGATCTGTATCTTTCTCCCACACCTCCATTCTGAGCTCTAGACTGTGTATTGAATTTATCACCATAGAGATGGCAAAAACTGTGGGAACAGACAAGCTCACCTAGAGAAGAAGTATGAAGTGGACCAGCACTGACCTATGATGATTCAAGTGTTAAGAAGTCAGGGAGAGGAGCTGAAGTCTACAAAGGAAACTCAAAGGAGAAGCCAGAGGAAAACCAGGAGAGCAGAGGGAAGACATGGTCAACTGTGTTACATGATATTCAAAATTCAAGTAAGAGGAAACAGTTCCCTAGAGATTAGAAACCTTGTACCAATTAAAATGCATACGAACACTTTAAGCGGTATTAGGAATGTAAAATGTTACTTGAGGCAGTCAATTAAAGTCATTTTTGATTTAGATGTATATCTTGGCACTCTTCAGGTTGGTAGATGACAACTTCACTTTTAGGAAAAAGTATGATGTATGAAAATAATACATTTAACATAAATTTTCCCTAGTCAAAATTCCTAGAAACTAGCATATTGAGAAGAATAGAAAAATTACAACATGCTCTATCCTTTTGTGATCCAAGATTGACGTTTTAATTGTACTACTAATAATATCAATAATTTTCATTATAATAACTATTATTTCCACTACTAAATTTTGACTACCTGCCTTGAGTCTTAAGTGACAAAGCAACTTCAAGTGTATTTTTACTGAGAGCTGATGATTTCTAAGGGTTTAAAAACTGTTAACTCTCTAGAGTTGTATAATTAAAGAAAAGATTTATATGGAAAAAAGTGATCATTTTCCAGGCTTTAAATCAGAAATTACATGAAAGGCCAGACGAAATTTGATTTCTTTGAGATATAGGATGAAGTTAAGCCAGTGTCTTAGTCTGTTTGTGCTGCTATAACAGAATACCTCAGACTGGGTAATTTATAATTCACAGAAATTTATTTCTCATTGTCAGGCTGTCCAAAATCAAAGTGCTGACATTTGGTGAGGGCCTTTTTAGTGCATTCTCATATGGCAAAAGGTAGAAAGGCAAGAAGTGGAAGAGCAAACTAGCCAATTGCTGTGCAAGCCTTTTTTACAAGAGCTTAATCCCATTGACAAAGGAGGAGCCCTCGTAGCCTAATCACTCCCTAATACTGTCACACTGGGAACATCTGAATTTGGGAGGGGACACCTTCAAACCCTAACAGCCAGATAGCTTTTGCTTTCCCAGTAACATACATTATTACATGGTTTCTCCATTTACTATAAACTCTCTAAAGTCAAGACCTTATATATCTTGATCACTGTTTGTATCTCCTGGATGTGACATAGAGTCAGTCCTTAAAATATATTCACTGAATAAGTGGGTGAATGGATGAATACATTAGTATTGTGTAGCTTTCTTTCATATGCTATTTGTCATATTGTACATACACACATATATTGAAATATAAGTCAGTAATTTTTCATATTCACTTTAACATTCAATTTTACAAGTAATGAGGATTTTGTATAATTTGTATAATGTTGCTTATATCGTTAAATTGTTGACATCATATATTGATAGATTGCTTGATGATGGCTGCTAAATAGAAAATGAACATAGCTACAAGGCAACTAGCAAATATCTTTTTATAATAACATCAACAATAGCCAATGTTTAGTATTGTTCAAGATTTTTTACATGTTTAAATCATATAATCCTCTCAACAATGCTTTCAGGTTGGTATTATTATTATCCCAAATTTGCAGTTGAGGAACATACCTAAAATCATGTAACTATTAAGTAACAGAACTAGGATTCAAACCCAGACATTCTGGGTCCCAAAATCTAGTTCTTTGACATTATATTATACTGTTTTATAGCAGTCATAATCAACCCTTTCAGTTAGAGAACATTTTTATTATCCATTTATTCTTATTATAGAATTAATGAAACAATAAGCAGTCAGCTGTGGTGAAAAGATTCTTACTCAGAAATCATTAACAATTCTGTTTTCAGCTAAAGCTCTCTCAAATTGACAAAATATCTTATTCATTCTGGGGCTCAACTTATTTCCTTCCTGAATCAAAATATGTTCTACCTAGAAAATGCAAAAGATTAGCTTTTGTTTCTTTCCAGCCATAAGTCTACAACTTTGGGGAGATAAATATTTACCTCTAATGCAATCTGATTAAAGAGCAAATTGGAGAATCAAAGCTACAATTAGCCATATAGACACAACTGCTTAATTCAAAGAGCAGAGTAAATAAGTTGGAATGGAATGGGAAAAGACTGTTTGATTTGATTATCCTCATTAGCACAGGATTGGCGCTCTCACCTTTTTGCTCTGCAATGTCTCTGATTTCATTTCCTTAATAGTTTACTTCTGCAAGAAAAAAAAATTGACAATTTATCATTTGCAAGATGAGGACAAACTTTTTTTTTAGCAGAAATCTTGAATCATTTACATAGACTAAGTTCTTTTTAGCAATGACTTTCAAGTAACTTTTATACTGTAAATTTAGCCTATTTTTTAAAAAAAATCAAAAAGAAAGTTTATAATATTTTATAGTACTTCAGTGTGTTGCTTACCCTGACACTTTTTATTTTTAAATGTAATTGCTTGCTTTTAGCTGAGAACCCAGCTTCCTAAGACATGTGTGAGGTTTCATATTATACTTTTCTTAAACAAAATGTTGTTCTTAAATTATTTTAATTTAAGAAGAATTTATTCAGCATTTCCTACTGTAAGATAGTTTCTCAGACACTTGCAATACAATGGTGAGGAAGAAAAACAATATCTCTACCCTCATGGAGCTTAAAATCTAATGAAGTGGTAAATGCATAGTATATACATAAGTAAGATTAATACTGGTAAGTACCATGACAGAAGTAAAATAGGATGATGTGACATATAGTAACTTAGGGGCTGGGGAATGTGGGATATTTTGAATACAGCACCCAAGATAGTTTCTATTTAGCTCAGATATGTTCAGACAGTGCCGTGTGTACGGGAGGTAGGCTTGCTAGGGGAAGGCACAATTACATGGATGGGTTTGTTTAGTTATTCATAGCTCACCATTTTGAACTGCGTGAAGTACAAATACTGCTGTTAATATTTTAGGACAACATCAAAAAAAATGTGGTTCTTCCAGGGAAATGCTCTGTGTGGCATGAGTGCTAATTTTTTTTCCAGAGAAGCACTGACATTTCTTAATTATTCTCTTCATGAGTAGCCATGTATAGCGATTACTGAAGGCTCAGCAAAGCATTGTTCTTCCAAAGCCTTGGAGAACAATAACGCTGACAGTTCAGGGCTTCAGTGTCCAACACACTTTTCCTCTCTCTTCATTACTCCAGCTAATTACTCTGGCCAGGGGTTATTGTGTAGCTTCTCTCTCTTCCCATAACCCCCACGGCCCTCTCCTGTCAGTGAAATTTACAGTAATAGCATCATATTCTCTTGCTGCCATGACTTTCTACTAGTAATTTAAAGGTACCACCTCCTTTTATTACATCCAGCTTCTGAATCACCTAACCAATGGGTGATGTCCATGCTCTAGGCTGATGGTAATATCATTATACAAGGCCACTTGTTCTGAAAAAAGGGTACCTGTTTTCCCAGAAATTCTGGCTTTTATAATGAAGTAGAAAAAAATTTTTTCAAATGTCAATTTTCTATGCTGAAGGAGACATTTTGCATATATGTCTACATAATGCCAAAGTATTTAGTTAATTCAGTTTTTAAAAAAGTTACCAACACTGTTTGACATCATGGAGTTAAAACAATGATACAGTGATTAAATTTGTTTTTATCTATTTTATTACTAGTTAGGTTAACACAATAAATCATCTCAAAATTGGATAACTTAAAACTCTACCATTTTTTAAACAGAAAAATAAAGCTTCTTCAAATACATTTTGAATAAAAATAAATTGATTATTTTAGGAATATATTCTTTGATGAAGCTGTTAAATTCTATGCAAAAACACTCTGAACCAAACCTATTCATCAACCTAAATAAAACAAAACAGTTGCTTTTTTCTTGAAAATATTTTATATAAATTGTATTGAGCAATTACATTGCAGTGAGCACTTGACCTATTTTAACCTATTTAACCTTCCCCACAATTCTGTGATTTGGGTGCTAACATCATCCACATTTTTCATAGGAGGAAAATTGAGGCATGGAGAGATTGTGTAGCTTGCACAGGGCCACACATGGTAATAGTAAATGGCAGAGATGAGATTTGCCCCCAAGTCTGTTTAAAATCAGAGCCAAGGCTGGTAACCTACACATATCACCTATTACATATCAGAAGCAAAACAGCTCTGAGATATAATATATAGACCTTTTTTATTTGTTGAATAAAAAACTGTCATATCTTACATATTTTACAACTGTCACTTCCATTCTGATTGAGGTTATATTTGGGCCTAAGTTACTCCACAAATGAGGGTATTCCCAGTGACTTTTTAAGTTTTAAATGTATTAGAATCCATTTACAATGAGATCACTAAAAAGAATGCCTTAGGGAAAATTCTTCTACACTATTGAGAACAAAAAAGTGGTTAAATTAATGTTTAATTTTGTTTCTCATTTATTAATAGCATTCATTAACTGTCTTTTTTGCACCTGGGAATAAAAAAGTATCAAGCAGCGTTAACAAAGGAAAAAAAGCAAAGTGCTCTTTTTGAATCCACAGTTATCAGCAGATACAAAGTTCCAAGACAGATGAAGTAATTTTTGCTAATAGCTGTAAATTTTAATAATTATTTAGTGTGCCTAGTTAAAATACTTGTTATAGATAAAACTATAGAGTCAACTTCTTGTGTATGAATACATTTACATATTGATACAGAAACACACCACTATATGAATGAATTGAATTCCAAATATTCATTCATAAACCAGTTGGAAATCAAAATACATTTTCTTATGAAAAATAAAATTATAAATGCTTAGGTTCCTAAACCAATCCACAAATCCCTGATGATTTATTATCACTAAGGAATATTTATGTAATACCTATTATTTATAGGACTTTCCTGAGCTTGGGGTGGGAGGTGTTCCAGGATATTCAAGATAAAGCCCAATCACCTTAAAGAATTTGCCGTCTGAGTTAGGGGACAACACAGACATATAAGATGGTATATAATAAAAAGAGAAAATTGACGATATGGCCTATGTAGGACTTGAGAGAAGAAAATGATCCCTGAGAATTAGTTTGATCTGGAAAGTCTTGTTTGAAGAGACGGAACTTGACCTGTGTCAGAAGAAGGAAGTGGAAGCACTGAGAAATGGATTTCAGTAGGGTGACTTATTAGAGTAAGAAGCCTCTCCTGCTGGCCCACAGTTTTCCTGTGTAAAAAGGGTGAGTGAGCAAGGACGATGAGAGGTAAGCAGTGCAGGATCTTGGAAACCAGACCAATAAATTTGGTTTTTATGTTTGCATTATGTATACCTTTCTGTGTTGTCCTGGCATCCTGTAGCAGAAACAGATTATGGGATATTTTACAAAGTCCATTAAGAGTTGAAAAACTAAGACACAAAAAGAAGGAAGGCGAAGGTGGGCATCAGAAAGAGAACCAGCAACTGGAGTGCCACAGAGCGTCACATCAATCTCTCATTGCTCCTCATTTCTTTATCTCTTTGCATAATGGTCCCTCCAATACTCTGTCCCATGTAGAAAAGATAGGTGCTGACTGCTACTGAGTTTTACATTTTAGCTTCAGATTGTGTTCTCTCTCAGTTAAGATTTTAAAATATTTAAGAACTCTCTATCGGTTTGAGTAAGTTACGATACCCACTACTGGACTGTCCAGGTGTTGAAAATATATGTTGAAATAAGGGAGCTCTTCCTAGGTATTGGGTCAACTCAAGCGATAATATTTAAGTCTTCTATATCCATACATATTTCTTTTCTACTTTTTCTATCAATTATTGAGAGATGTTAAAATTTTCAATTAATAATTGCAAATTTGTTTCCTTTTTTCTGTCCTTTCGGTTCCTTTTTTAAAATTTATTTTTTATTTCAAAATATTAAGGGGATACAAATGTTTTTGGTTATGTGGATCACTTTTGTAATATTTGAGTTGCAGCTATACGTGTGCCCATTACCCATATGGTGTTCATTGTACGCATTATGTAGGTTTTTGCCCTTCCCCTCATCCCCCTCCCACCTGCTTGATTTCCACGGAGTTATACTTCCATCTGTGCACATGTGTGCTCATTGGTAGTTCCAATTTAATAATGACTACATGTGGTGTTTTTTTTTCTAATCTTGAGATACTTCACTTAGGAGAATGGTCTCCAGTTCCATCCAAATTGTTACAAAAGGCATTAATTCATCCATATACCATATTTTATCAATCCACTCATGAATTGATGGGCACTTGGGTTGGGTTCACATCTTTGCAATTGTGAATTGTGCTGCAATAAACATTCAACTGCAGATGTCTTTTTGATAGAAAGATTTCTTCTCCTTTGGGTAAATACCAAGTAGTGGAATTGCTGGATCAAATGGTAGGTCTACTTTTAGTTCTTTGAGGAATCTCCATACTGTTTTCCATAGAGGTTGTACTAATTTGCAGTTCCACCAACAGTGTATAAGCATTTCTTTCTCTCTGTATCTATGCCAGCATCTGTTGTTTTTTTACTTTAAAAAAAAAAAAAGCCATTCTAACTGGAGCAAGAGGATATCTCATTATGGTTTTAATTGGCATTTCCCTGATGAATAATGACATTGAGCATTTTTCATATGTTTATTGACCATTTGTTTATCTTCTTTTGAAAAGCTTCTGTTCATGTTTTTTGCCCACTTTTTAATGGAGTTGTTTGATTTTTCCTTGCTTATTTGCTGGAGTTCTTTGTATTATAGATTCTGGTTATTAGATCTTTATTAAATGTGTAGCTTGTGAATATTTTCTCCCATTCTGTAGGTTGTCTATTTGCTCTGTTGATTGTCTTCTTAGCTGTGCAGAAGCTTTTTAGTTTAATCAAATCCCGTTTATTTATTTTTTTTGTTGCTTTGATTGCCATTGGGGTATTAGTCATAAATTCTTTGCCTAGGCCCATATCTAGAAGAGTTTTTCCTACATTTTCCTCTAGAATTCTTATGGTTTCATGCCATTTAAGTCTTTTATTCATGTTGAATTAATTTTTGTGAGTGGTGAGAGGTAGGGGTCCTATTTCATTCTCCCGCATGTGGCTATCTAATTTTCCCAGAACTGTTTATTGAATAGGGCTTCTTTTCCCCAGTGTACATTGCTGTCTGCTTTGTCAAAGATCAGTTGGCTGTAGGTAGGTGGTTTTATATCTGGGTTCACTGTTTTCGTTCCATTGGTCTATGTCTCTATTTCTGTACCAATACCATTTTGTTCTGGTTATTACAGCCTTATAGTATAGTTTGAAGTATGGTAATGTGGTGCCTCCAGATTTGTTCTTTTTGCTTAAGATTGCTTTGGCTACCCAGGCTCTTTTCTGGTTCCAAATGAAGTGTAGAATTATTTTTTCTACATCTGTGAAGTAGTTCTATTGGGTTTTGCTTTAAATATTTTAAAGCTTTGTTTCTAGTTATATAAATATTTAGGACTGTTATATCTTTTCAAAGAATTGACCCTTTTAACATTATGAAATTATGTTCTTTATCCATGATAATATTTTTTGCTCTGAAATCTGCTCCATCTTATGTTAATATAGTCATTTAAATTATCTTTTATTACTGTTAGCAAGTTATTAACTTTTTCCATATTTTTATTTTAAATTATTTGTATCTTTATGAAATTGGGTTTCCTGTAGGCAGAATATGTAGGTGTTATCTAACCTAACAATCTCTGTCTTTTCATCCAGGTGTTTGGACCATTTAATATGATCTTGGATGTAACTGGGTTTAGACCTACCATCTTGCTATTTGTTTTTTGTTTGCCTTATGTGATCTTTGTTTCTTTTTGCTCTCTCTCTCTCTCTCTCTCTCTCTCTCTCTCTCTCTCTCTCTCTCTCTCTCTCTTTTCTTCTTTTTGAGACAGGGCCTTGCTCTGTCGCCCATGCTAGAGCGCAGTGGCACAATCATAACTCACTGCAACCTCATACTCCTGGGCTCCAGCTATCCTCTAGCTCAGCCTCCCAAGTAGCTGGGACTACAGATGTGCATCACCACACCCAGATAACTTTTTATTTTTTGTATAGATGAGGTCTTGCTCTGTTGCCCAGGCTGGTCTTGAACTCCTGGCCTCAAGCAATTCTCCCACCTCGACCTACCAAAGTGCTAGGATTACAGGCATGAGCCACCATGCCTGGCCTCTATTTTTTTCATTAATTGAGTATTATGACTCCATTTATCTCTTTTGTTGGCTCATTAGCTATAACTCTTTGTTGCTTTATTTTTGTGGCATCTTTATGGTAATACATACTTTTAATTTATCACAGTCTACCTTTAAGTGATATTTTTACATTTCACATACAGTATTAGAACCCTACTTTCATTCCCCAATCCATCATTTTTACAATTGTTACACATTTTACTTTCACATATACTCCATAATACATTGTTACTATTTTCTTTATATATTTGGTTGTCTTTTAAAGACATAAAAATAATAAGATAAACATGTATATTTATTCATGTACTTACTATTACCAGTATATTCATTTTTTTGTGCAGATCCATATTTCCATCTGATGACATTTTCTACCTGCTTGAAGGAAGGACTTCCTTTAACATTTCATGTGGAGTCTGCCAGGATATAGAATTCTATGTTGACAGATGGTTTTTTTCTTTCAGTACTTTAAAAATGTTGGTTGGTGATTTGTGTCTTTATTATTCATTTTAAGCTATTTAATGATGACATTGGAATAGTATAATTCATGCCCAATTCAATTTGCATTGGGCTCATTTGGATTCTTGAATCTGTGAATTTATGGTTTTCTTCAAATCTGGGAAAAATTTGGCCATTAGTTCTTTAAAATTTTTTCAGTCAACTTCCTTGAGTTCATTCTCGCTCAGGGCCTACAGTTGCACCTGAATTTGGTTGCTTAATTTTTCCATCAATTCAGGGGTGTTTGCTCTGTTAAATTTTTTGTCTTTATTTTTCATATTTTTATTTCTATGTTTTCAAAATCATTAATTTTTCATCTGTAATATTAATCTGCTTTTAATTACATGTAATAGATTTTTTATTCCAGTGTTTTGGCTTTATATATAAAAGTCAATTTGTGACTTTTTTAAATATCTTCTATGGCTCTTCCTTTCTGAACATGTGAAATACAATTATAATAACATTTAATATCTTTGTCTACTAATAATATTATTTGCATCATTTCTGGGTTGGTTTTGATTAATTTATTTTTTCCCCTCAGTATTGGTTGTATTTTTCTGCTTCTTTGTGTACCTTTTGGCCTTTGATCAGACACCCAAATATGAATTTTGACTTGCTGAGCACTAGATTATATTTATTTCCATAAATATTCTTGAGCTTTTTTCTAGGATGTTGTTAAGTTATGTGGAAAGTAACTTTCAGGTCTTACATTTAAACTCTGTTAGACCAGACCAGAACCACATTTAGTCTAGGGTTTATTTTTCTCCATTACTGAGGCATGGCCCTTCTTAGTTTTTAAACTAATGCATCCCAAATTGTGAAGTTTTCTACTCTGGCCATTGGTAACAGGAACTATGTGAAAATTGGACACTGTTTTCTTATAATAGTTTTGGATGGTTCTTTACCAGGCCTTGGAGAGTTTCGTGACACTATATGCTGATTAGTATTTCAATGAATCCTCAAAGAGGGACACAGCGGTTCTCTGGATTCTCTTTATGCAACCGTGTTATCTATGTCCGCATTGCCCTGTGAACTCTAGCTGCTTTGTCTTCCCAGGGCTTCCAGCTTTATCTACTCAAGACAGGAGACTGCCTGTCTCTACTTGTGTTCCCTCTCCTTGACCCGGAAACTTACTACAAACAGTGAGCTGGAGCAATGTTAGGGTTCATCTCGTGGGAGTCACTCTTCTTCATTGCTTCATATTCAATGTCTTGAGTACAATTGTTTCATGTATTTTATCCTCTTTTTCATTTGTTTTTTAATTGTTAGTTGGGAGAGGCAATCAAAATATTCCTCCATCTTGACCAGAAGCCTAAAACTAAGGTGAATTTTAATCTATGATAATATCTAGTTTTCAGTTTTTTAGGACAAATGAAATTCTGAAGTAATGTTTACTCAACAAAAATTTTCCCAAATATATTGTCCTATTGTGCTATGTTGCCATGTTGAATATTATGAGAGACACAAAATCACTTTTAAGCAGCTCCTTATATACTCATGGAGTATGTAACGATGATCATATATGTTCTTTGCTCACACTTATGCCAACACTTTCAGAAAGCAGATGTTGGTTACCAAGGAAAAAAGGTGATTTCCATCCCTGGTCTATTACTTTATGAATAACCTTGAACAAGTTCTTCAGCATTTCTGAACTTCACTTTCTTCGTTTAAAAATATTTGAAGCACTAATGCTGCATTAACTCTATCTTACCTTCAGAATGCAGTAAAAGATTAAAAAATGAATGCAAAAAAACAAGAGAGTATATGAAAGTTTCAATTAGAAGTTAATAGAATGGCATTAATCTCTTAGAATTCAAACATGTAGGTTCACAACGTGGCTTTTTTTCATCTTGTTTTTTCATCTCTTCATATCAATTATCTCTTTCTTATTACTTTAGCATTACATTTGAAATATCCCATTGAGCTTTGTTCTAAGTTCAAAGTGGTATTCAATCACTTTTCACTAATATTTCTATGACCTCTTAATGGGATACTGACAATGAAAATAATGCTATTTAAAATGAAAAATATGCAGACTACTGCAGGTGTGTCATTGGTGAACCAATTGACTGGCAGTTGTGAGTCCCACTTAAGTGCATTGAGCAGCTGTGTCACGCTGATATATAGAGCTCACTGAATAATAGAAACGGCAGTTTATGGACTAAATATACTTCAGCAGTAATGAATATAATGAGCACACTATTCCTGAATCAAATAAAAACTAGTTTTCAGAGGTTGCATTAATCTTTTCAGGTCAATGACATGTTTACCTTATAGTACCATGGAGGCTACTCCTCTTGAGAGAGGAATAGATTTATGAAGTGCCAGAGATAAACAAAACATATCCCTCCCTATCACTTGATGAATAAGAACTGTGAAGCCTAACGAGATAAAGTATTTCACCAGTTAGATAAGGGCAGCACCAAAACTAGAACACAGGATTCCTCATTTCTAGAACACTGAAACTATGCCACTTCCCTGAAGACAGCAAGAGGGAAAACGTGAAGACCAAATATACTCCCACAGTTATTGCATGTGACTTGAAAGAAAAAAAAAAGTAAAGAGAAATAAATGATTAAGTTAGCTCTAATGGTGGGAGGGAGATTAGATTTTTGTTTCTGTTCAGGTGTTTTTTGGTGGAGACAACCAGTTAAGCCACACTTGAGCGTGTCTGCTGCCTGCCACTTTGTTCTGTATTTCTCATGAGACCATGAGACTTTTTATTCAAGATCATTCTGCTCTGAAATTTACCCTAACTCTGAAGAAAAGGAAAACATGAGTTAAATATATGAGATTTGAACAGAAAGGTATCCTTCTTTTTTTTTCTCATTATATGATAAAATACTGTAATTGAAATGCTTAAATATTTTGCCCCAATATTTTACCCCAAAACCTGGTAATTGTTTCCAACAAATGGAAGCATACCAGCAGTCCCAGATTCACTGGCAAAGCATGGGCACATGCAAAGTGAAAGCCAAGCTTTGCACCAAAACAAAACCTTACATTGTCTTTGCCAGTTCATGTGCCAGTAGATATTTGTGGTAGAATTATTATATCCTCTTTCAGATGTATTTATTTAGCAGGCAGAAAATATTTATTTCATATCTCATGGATAAGACACCATACTTTGTGGTATGGATCCATAATTTAGAAGATTTAAACATGGACACTACTCTTAAAGAGTCTGTAGGGATAATTAAATTTTACCACATGACTATATGAAAAATGGGCTATCTTAAGTGTTATAAGAAAGATAGAAATATGATACTATAGGCATTTAGAGAAAAGAGAAGTGTTTTGATAGCTTTGGCCTGGAGGCATTACCCAGGTAGGAGGAAATGATATGAAGCACACACGAAGCCTTAAGTGGTATATTGCCAAAGTAAAGGTAGAGGGAAGATCTTTAGTTTAAGCAGTGATTTTCTTTTCTTTTCTAAAAAATTAAATTAAATGTATTTTTTTAATTTATTTATTTCACTATCCATTTATTAGAAGGGGGTTTAATAAAATTCTGAATTATATTCCAAATCATGTTCACATTGCTCAATATAGAAAAACAAGTATAGAAACACAGTTTGTTTGTTTGGGGGGATAGGGTGCATGATGCCTTATCACAGTTTTATTTCCTTATTTATTTATTTTTATTTTTAAATATTAAGAGGGTACAAATGTTTTTGTTACATGCATACCTTGTATAATGCTTAAGTGTACCCATTACCTGAATAGTGTTCATTGTACCCGACATCTAAATTTTTACCCCTCACCCCCCTCCCACTCGCCTTTCCTTTTGGTTTCCAATGTCTTTTACATCTCTCTGTGCCCATGTGTGCCCATATTGTTTAGCTCCCAATTATTAGAG
>RJWJ010016326.1:0-34666 GCA_004363605.1 Indri indri
TTGAATCTGTGTGTCCAAAGCCAGCTCAGAGCTCCGTGGACACTTGGGATGGGATGGAAGGGAGTTCTTACTGTATATACAGAATGCATTTTTGAACTTACTGGTTTTCCTGCCAGCATTCAATTCTTAGGGTTGTATTTTACCGCAAAAATTGTAGTGGGTTGTTGAGAGCAAGCTGTACATTTCGGATCTGGCAGGCAACTGGAAATATCCATGCTGAGAATGAAAAGCACGTTGCAGCGTTTATGGAACACTGAGACACCCTTGTGATTAAAGACTACTACATGGAACTAATGTTCAGGATTTGTGTCCTGTGGTTGCATAGAGGAAATGAAACCAGCATCGCTGGAGACATGGAGAACCATCCATCCCATCCCTTGCCATGAGGACGTGGTAGAGCTGGAGGCGTGGCTTTAAAAGGAAACGCCCCATTTCGTCTTGCCAGTGTGACCTGAAGAAGTTACACCCAAGCTGTACCTTGGTTTTGCACCCGTCTGTGCTGCTCGTGGAACTCAATGGTGAGTTTTCTGGTTAAAATGGCTTCAGAATATCCTTAAGAGAATTTCAGAAGTTCACAAACACTCTAAAATGTCACATTTCATAATAACTCAGTATTTTTAAACTAGTGTTCACGTTGGGAGACTACCAAGCAAATATTTCAAAACCAATGGCTCCAGCTGTTGGCAGCCCCAAGGACACTCATGGATTTACTGTGGGGCGACATCTGAGATGCATCCAGACATGTCCCAGAATGCCTTCCTCACCACGGTGCACCTGGGAGGCGGCACAGCAAGACCAGGAGGGGACGCCCCTGCCCTTGAAGGACTGACACCGCTTGGAGGGAGGAAGGACGAATGCAAGGAAGGTGACCAGCAGAGCAGGCGGGACGTGCCACGTGCCCACCGACGGGACCTTGGCAGTGCAGGGCTTCAGAGGGCCCCAGCAGTCTCGCCAGCAGGAATGGCGGGAAGTCTGTGCGGGAGCCGCAGGGTCTCACCTGGGCCTGGCTGTGAGCGGGCAGACCGGGGTGGTCGGGGAGGGGATGACCGGGGAATGTGAGACAGTGAGGGGACGGCCCGCAGACAGACTTGGCAAAGTGTCTGCCTTGAGCAGAGCAGGAGGAGGGGGAATATGCGGGCTGGGCTGGGTCGTGGGGGTTTAGTGTAGGTGACAGGAGTTTGGATCTTCCCCTGGGTACGGTCAGGAGCAGAGCCCCCAAGCCCCCACCCACTTGCCCCCTCTCTGCCTCTCCATCGCGGAGTCCCATCCACCCACTTGCTCAGCCCCAACCCAGGAGTTACTGGATTTCAGCCTCCCCGCCTCCAAGTCCCCCAGGCCAGCACAATCCTGTCTGCTGCAGTTTCAAAATACACTCCTGACTCCACCGTGTCTCACCCACTCTCTGCCTCCCACCTGGCCCAGGGCCCCCTGGTTTCTTGTCTGCAGGGGCTCTTCCCTAGCTCCTGTTCCCATCCTCCCCACGGCAGCCAAGGGATTGTTTCAGGTGTGAATTCCATTGTGCCACTTCCCTTGCTGAAATTCTCCAGTGGCTCCCATCACACCTGGGCTAACACCCGGCTCCCGGCCCAGCTTGCAGCGTCCTGCAGGACCGGCCCACCTGGCCTCCCTACTCCTTCTCTGTTCCCCACGGCCCCCCAGACACGGGGCGACACGCCGGCTCAGGGCCTGCCCTTGCGCTGCCATCGCCTCTGCCCGGATCACTGTCCTCCCAGCTCTGGCTGCGGCTCCCTCCTGGTCATGTAGGTCTCTGCTCAGATTCCCCCTCTGAGCCTGTCCCAGCCACGCCACTGGAACAGTCCCTCTTCCCCCACTCGGTCATTCTGCCCCTGACCCTGTTGTATTTTCCTCACAGCAGCCACGATGTGAGATTCTATGGTGAATTCACTTCTGCATGTTTGTTCTCCGTGTCGCCCGCTGGAGAGCAGAGATTCGGTCTTGCGCGTGGTTGTAGACCAGGCCCCAGGAGAGGGCTGGCCCCTGCGGTCAGGGACGCCTTCCGTCATCTGCTGAAGCCCATGGAGTCCTTCTCAGAATGATGTCTCTAATGCATAAGTGCTTAAGGTAAAATACATAGGATTGGAATGGAAACCAAGTATCTTAAAATATATAATAATTTAAACAGTTGTCAAAATATAAAAAAGTGCTATTATGTGTATGTTCTCCTTTATCAATACTTGAAATAACAAGATCACTACGAGGGTAATAGCCACTGTAATTTCAAGGTGGTGAGAGAGGAAATGCAATTTTACAAGGTCTGCCACAATTGTAATGTGACATGAAACTATCTGAAATTTCTTTTGGTGACAAAAGTCACAGGAACTATTAATACTCCCATGCTTTGGGGTCTACGTTCATAATTTATGGAAATGCTGAATGTTAGCTCAAGGTTAGTAAAATTAAAGATATAAGTTCTTTCCACCCAAATTCACAGACTCCCCAAATCCATGGACTCCAGGACAAGAAACTCTGTCACGGGTGCTCAGTCATTATTTGTTGGATAAACGAGTGAGGGAATAAAGGTTTCAGAGCAGATGAGTCGTGCTATTTAAATTTCATGCACATCAAAAAAGATTTATGCCGCTTTAGAGATCCAGGCTCCTGCTAAGTGCGGGGGACGTGGAGACAGAAAAGACACAGCCCTGCTCTCCAGGAGCTTCCAGTCCAGTGGACACAACAGTTGTGTCTGAGCAGATGCTTTTGATACAATATGGCACATTGGCTGGCCTGCGCCCGGGCACCGAGGCCACACTGGGGCTGCAGGGCAAGTACCTGGGGGAGAAAGCCCTGGAGCTGGATTCCGGAGAACAGATCACAGTTACCTTGGCCAAGCACGGGTTGGAAGAGTGTTCTAAACCCAGAGAACAGTGTGAGCAGAGCTCGGAGTTTTAAGGGAGGGAAGGTAGGAAGCGAGCAAAGTGCAGAGTGGGAAGTGGCGGGAGAGTCCTTCCTTCCCTCCACAAACGTCTACCGACACTACTGAGTGCCAGGCCCTGTTCCAGGGAATTCTGTGCTGCCGAGAAGCAGTCTCTGCTTCCGATGAGCTTGTGTTTCAGTCGAGCGGGTGACACAGTATATACCGTAGTGCCCAGCAGTGGTGAGTTCTGAGAAAGACGGAACGGTAGATGAGGCCGAGGTGTCCCATGAGGACTGTGGTGTGCGGACTCTGCAGACCATGCTCAGAAGCTCTGGGGAGGTGACATGAGCCGCTGGTGATGCAGAGAGATGTTGTTATGGACTGGGTGGTGTCCCGACAACTTCGTGTGTGGAAGCCCGACCCCCAGTGTGATGGTGTCTGCAGACGGGACCTTTAAAGAAGGAGTTAAGGTCAAATGAACTCATACGGGTGGGGCCCTAATCCAGCAGGACTGGTGTCCCTGTAAGAAGAGGAAGGACATTAGGGAGACGCTTATGCACAGAGGAAAGGCCACAGCAGGAAGACAGCTGTCTGCAAACCCAGGAGAGAGGCCTCGGGAGAGACCAACCCTGCAGACCCCTTGATCTTAGACTTCCAGCCCCCAAGAACTGGGAGAAAATCACTGTCCGTTGTTTAAGCTCCTCGCCTGAGGCCCTCTGCTCCGGAGGCCCCAGCAGCCCCGCACAGGTGCGCATAGTTAGAAAGCCCCGGCTGGGCCCAGGTGCAGTGCGGTGGGTGAGCACGCCAGGGTGCACGCGTGTGCCGTGGGAGGCGGTGGCCGCGTCAGCCAGGACCCTGCCTCGGAGGTATGGTCGGCGGGCCCGGGGCACTGGGCAGAGGTGGGACAAGGCAAGCCCCTGGCAGGTACGGATTATAACATGCAGGTAAGATTTTGGGTCTGCTGGAGTCACCAGAGCCACTGAGACCTCAAACCCTAGGATCTCTCCCGCCCCCATTTCCAGGCAGAGTAGGAAAGCGGGCAGGGAGGTCATTGTCCTGAGACTGCCTCTGTCTGGCAGGGCTGGCTCTTTGGGGCCCGGCTGTTCCCACGCGAAGGGGCTGTGGTAAGTTGCTGCGTGCAGCTCCTGGTGCCAGCAAGGGGGCTGCCCCCTTGTCTCACACCCCGCACACTGAGGTGCCAGCGGTGGCTGCAGAGGAGGGCTGGGGTGTGGGGGCTTGTGCCTGAATCCCCAGAGAGGGAGTGACGCGCTGCAGGACGGGGGTGGGGTGGGGGGTGAGGACGGCAGCCCTGGGCCGTGAGTGTCACGGCTGCTTCCCTGCGCTTCCATTTCTCCTCCTCTCCTCCCCTTCTCTCCTTCTCTCTCCTTCCCTCTTCCTTCTCTCTCCTCCTTTGCACCCCTCAGCCTGTGCAGCAGGGGCCTCGCCTAGTAGGCCGCAGCCTCGTCTTCAGATTCTCCCTTGCCTGCCCTCCCCATCAGAGCTCTCCTGTCCTGTGTCCCAGGTCCCTCAGAACCCTGGCGGATGGCTGGGTGTGTGGCCCAAGAGCCCTTGGTTGGACTCAGTCACCTGGTTGACCTGCTCTCGTTGGGGCCAGCGCTGCAGATGGAGTCGGTGCTTTCATTGTCTTCCCCACCCGTGTCCCCATCAGGGCCCGTCCTTGCCCCGACCCCGTGGATGAGGGTCTGGGGGGAGATGCCCACAGCTTCCTGTCTGCCCACTTCCTCAGCAGGCACATGGCCCTTGCTTCCCTAGGCACCCAGCGGTTGTTCTGCCTCCTTGAGCCCAGGGGCCGGGGTGGACGTTATGCCCTGTCCCCGGCCTCCCTGTCTTCTGGGCTCCCTGTCTTCTGGGCACCTGGTGTGCATCTGCCTCTTAACCACCATCACCTCTCCTGTGGGCCGGGTTGACCAGGTGTCTGATGAACTGTTCGCCATCAAGGCTACAGTCCCTAGCATGTTAAATGACACAGCCCAAGGAGACAATGCTGGTCTTAAAAGAATGGCATTTCAGCCAGGTGGGCAGGAGGATCTGGCGGCCCCTCGCTCAGCAGCATGGAGCGGCTGGTCCTGGATGTTTGCCAGTAAGGTGTGAGCGAAAGTGAAACGAATGCTGAAGTCATGTGTGTGCACCTGCATAGCCACTGCTTGGCCCTGGGATTGGAACGTACGCTCCACAAGGGCAGAGATTTCTGTCCATTTTGTTCTGTTTCTGCGGCACCTAAAGAGAGCCCGGCACAGAATGGGCACCCACTCATTCCTTTTTGAATAAGTGGGTGCATCCGAGTCCCCTAGTTGGCATGGCTGGTCCCCCGGGAAGATGGAAGCTGGACCTGTGTAGATTTCGTCTATAATCATTGAGAGGATCGTTCCTAGTTCCCGGCCTCAGAGCAAACCTAGTTTACAATGACGAGTGGTGTTTGAGCAGTTTTCACAGTTTTCCCTGTTTCACTTGCTGCTCACGATGTCCTGTGGAGGACGCAGGCCTGACCCAGTCACCTCCGTTCCATGGAAGGGAAGCTCAGGCTTGCGGGTGCCAAAGCCTTGCCCTGGGCACACTGAGCCAGCCCAGCAGCCGAGCCCACGGCCGTCCTTCCCCGTCCCTGCCTCGTGGGCACCTGTGCCCTGCGGTCAGGACTTACAGGGAGAGTCCTGAAAACCTTATAAGCCAAACGAGGAGGACTTTCCACCCAGAGGAGAAAAACATCTGCTTCCATTTCAGTGTGTGTCCTCTGGGGCCTTCCCCCACCCCTTTTTAAAAAATCGAGATGAAATTAACATAAAATTAATCATTAAAAAATGTATATTTTAGTGACCTTTAGTATTTCCACTATCACATCTGTATCAAGTTCCAAAATATTTTCATCCTCCCCAAAGAAAACCCCTTCACCAGCAGCAGTGGGTCCTCCCTCCCCACCCCCAGGCCCTGGCCCGCATCTCCTTTCTGTCTCTGGGTCTACCTATTCCCGGGCATTTCACATAAATGGGACCAACGATGTGTGTCCTTTCATGTCTGGATTTTATCCAGCATCGTGTTTTCCAGGCTCATCCGGGTGTAGCGTGTGTTGTGCCGTGTTCCTTTTGGGGGCTGAATAATATTCCCTTGTATGGCAATGACGCATTTTGTTTATCCAGTCTAAAGGTTTGTGTGAAAGGTTTTATTTTGTGGGGACATCGCCTTCTGTGCAGATGCTCTGAAATGTGGCTCTTTTCCTAATTAACTTCACTGCCACCAAAGGGAGCGCGTTTCATAGCAGAGTCCCTTGAGAACTGAGATGTGCCTGAGAAGCAGACTGAAGGTCAGACACGGGGGAAGATTAGCAAAAGCAGTGAGCCCCAAACCCCGGAGAGACTGGGTCTGAGAGGCCGGGAGGGGTGGGAGGACAGCTGGGAGACAGCCCTGCCCAAGGCCCCTCCCTGGGCTGGGCTCCCCTCTTTGCAGAGAGGCAGGTGGGCCTCAGACCCAGGCCGCACTCTGCTTTTCCTGCCCCGAGGTTCCAATCTGCTCGTCCTACAGCACTGGCCTCTGCAGGGTTCGCATCCAGCTGTGGGTTTCCAGCTTGTTTTCCCTCCATCTGCCACACGGAAATTTCTGATGCTCAGTACGAACCAGGGTGCGTGGACCAGGGCTCCTGGGACAATTGCATAAGTTAATCTCGTACAGTTTCCGGCTCGTGGTAAGTTTTCGGTAACTGTAGCTATTAATACTATGATACTAATAACAATAATTATTGATATTATAATTTAGTGCACTGGAAAAGCAGTACAAAAATGTGACTGGTTTGTTCTTGTCTGCCGAGTGAATTTCCAGCTTCCCCGCATGGGGTGGAGATGGCAACCGTGGCCCCGTCTGGTTTAGAGCTAAGCAGCATCCTGTGGCCGGCCACCCGTGGCACCCTGGCCACAAACCACGGTGCTCTCATCCCCGCATCAGCCACAGACACAGAGGAGCTGGTGCTCGCACACCGCGTTGCAGCCCACATTTAACTGGATTCAAACCAAACACAGCCTTTCTCAGGGCTCCCCTCCCCACATCCTGTTCCCAAGTGGCTTTGAGGATAGAGCCAACTTCTCCTTAAACGCTATCACAGCAGGAGCTGATTGCTACCTTGGATGATTTGGCTGAAACGCAACAAGCTTCATAAACTAGTGCTTCCTGAACTTTAATGTGCTTACAAATCACCTGCCAATTTTGTCCAAGTGCAGAGGCAGGTTCCGCAGATCCGGGGCGGGGCCCGAGATCCTGTGTTTCTAGAGGCTGCCGGTGCTCACTGCAAGGCCCTACACTCGTTACTCCCCTGCTGGGCTGTGTGTTTGCTGGCTCAGCCTTCACTGGGAGCTCCTAGAAAATCCCTAGCAGGGCTTCTTTATTGCCCCTTTGGTATAGAGCAGTGTTCCCAGGTGGCATTAGGAGAGGGTGTCCCAGCTGTTGTGACAAGCTCTGCCAACAGGGGTAGGAGCTGTGACCTTGCTGTGCTAATGGCCAGTGACCAGGGACAGAAGGCGCCCTGTGGGCTGAGCCTATGGGAGCCACTCCCGCCTCGTGGGCACGGCCCAGGCTGCCGGGGGGACTCAGCCCTTTTGCATGGGGGTTGGGCCTGCGGAGCTCCACTGGGGGATCGGGAGGGGTTGGGGTTGGGGCCTCTCTTGCTCTGCCTTAGTCTCTGCTCTCAGTCAAGTGTGAACGGCATGACTTTGGGTGTCACGTTCCTACCACATGGGCTGCTCTGCACTGCAGGGGGCTGGCAGGGGGACAGACTCCCCCTCCTGGGGCCACCTTGCCCAGATCCTGACACATCTTGTGCTGCAGCTGGTGCTGCAGTGTCTACGGAAGAGTGGTCTCATTGTGGTGACTACCAAGGGCACTAAGGCATCGGGAATATTCTAAAAACAGAAGAGAATGCACACCCTAACCCTGACAGGCCACGTTTTGCACCTTTCAGGGACTGAGACGTGGCTAAGCCTCAACTGGAAATTTTATATTGTGAGCAGAGATTAAGTGGTGAGCAGCTGAAACCACCAGTTTGCAGCATCTTTCAGAGCTGCCACGTTTCAAGCTCAAGGTAGAGGTGCCAGGGCCAGAGGCCCTGTGTTAGGGCCGAGAAAGGCCGAGGGGGGCCGTCTGGGTGGTAGGGGGTGTGAGGGCTCAGGGAGATGGCTGAGCGGAGATGCTGGGGTCCCTTGGGTACCTCCTTGGTTGGTGGGAAATAGAAGGGGGTGGCCAGAGAGAAGGCTGGTGGGAATGAGATGTGGGGCTTCTTACCAGAGCAAGAGCAGGGAAGAAAGAGTCCACGGAGGGGAGATTTGACCTCTACGAAGGAACTGGCCAATACCAAGGATCTTCCTTAAAGTGAGAGCTTTGCATGCATGCTCCTCAATCTTCACAAAGACCATGCAAGGGAGGGGATATTGTGTCCATTTTAGAGATGCAGAAACTGAGGCTCCTTGACAAACACACTCATCTAAAGTCATGGCGTGGCCATCCAAAGATAGAATGTATCTTTAGCTCTCTGATTCACCAACCCCTCCAGATGGGGCACAGTGGGGCAAGGCCACATGGCTGGGTTGTGTGCTGGTGGCCATTTTTCAGGAAGGACCATTGGTGTAACAAACTGAGACATACCATCCGTGATAGCACTATAGAGAAAAATAGCAGTCGATGACCCCCAGGAGCAGCCTGTGGATTCTTTAGGCCACTGATTTCTGAGCACAGACTAAGGCCAGAAGGGTTTCATAACTCTGGAATCGGCATGTATAGGTGGTACATGTCACCTTTCAATGGATAGGGGATGGTGACTCAAGCTTCTGTGTTTTCAAGCAGGATCAAATCAGGCTGCCAGTTTTTGTATTTGCTGATGTCCCCATAGGGTAAGACCTTTGCCTTTAGAAGATTTTATTGACTCAGGGCTTTCAGAGATCGCTTGTCTTGATCTGTGGCTGCACAGAACTTAGCTGGTTCATAAATATTGAATTGATGGTGGGTGTTTATTGAGTATCTACTATGTGCTGGATATGGTTGAATGTGCTTTATAGGTATCGCCTGACACAATCCTCAGGATGCGGCTATGAGGCAGGTACTGTTATCATTCCTACTTTATAGATGGGACCACTGAGGCCCAGAAAGTTTCAGTAACTTCATCACATAGCAAGCGAGTGTTGGAGCCAGGATATGAGCCCAATCGGTTTTTTTTTTTCACCTTTATGTTATGGGAAATTTTAAACATATGTAAAAGTAGAGAGAATTGTATAATAAACCTCCATGTGTCCATCACCCGCTTGGAACGATTATCAACATTCTGACATTCTTCTTTTATTTTTCTCCTTCACATTCGTTGCTGCTTTCCGGAGTATCGTAATCCTAGATATCACATCTTTCACCTGGAAATACTTTCGTAAGTATATGTGACAGATAAGGACTTTTTCTGTTTTGTATGACCATCATACTATTATCACACCCCCACAGTTATCCTCTCTCATCCTCTAATCCCTGACCCATGTCCCGTTTTCCCTAATTGCCTCAAACAAGTCTTTTGCAGTCGGTATGTTGGATTCGGCGTAGATGCGCCCAACGCTGCATTTGCTCCATGTGTTTAGTCTCTTCTAATCCATAACAGTTCCCCACATTTGTCCATCTGCCATTTAATTGTAAATATTTCCATATTCTGGATTTTGCTGTTTATACCTTCGTGGTACCATTTGGCATGTTCCTCTGTCCGCTGTATTTCCTTTAGACTGGAAGTTAGAGCAAGAGGTGGATTTGATTCAGGTTCACTTTTCTGGAAAGAATCTTTTCTGGATGCCACTCTTCCTGCCTAGTGCGCAGGCCGTCCAGTGACCCTGTGTTAGATGTGAGGATTGTCCAGTGTGTCAGGTGGTGTCAGCTTGACCACTTTGTCACACAGCTCCCACCGTGTCTTCCATCTGTCTTAGCCGTGACGCGTGTTATCAAGGTCCCTTATATCACCAGGGAGAGCAAAACGGTGGCTTTCCCGTCCTATCATTCCGATCTGTATTCATCAGAGTTTTCCTACATTGACAGCCTGCTGAGCCAGGCAGCCTGATGCCAGTGTTTGCTCTCTGAGTTTGTGCTTCTCGTCTCTTCACATGGGCACAGATCACCTGAGGATCTCGTCAAAATGCAGGTTCTGACCCAGTTGGTCTGGGGTGAGGCCTGAGAGTCTACACTGTTGACAAGCTCCCTGGCGACATAGATGTGGCTGCTCTGCAGACCACACGGAGCAGTGAGCGAGGCAGCCAGAGCACCTGTCCGGCCAGTTACATTTTTCTGACTGCTCTCTGCTCTGCAGAGTTCTTGGCTTATCTACAGGTGGACGAGCTATCCTAGTGCTAACCTGTGGTGTCGCATTTTCCCTTATAAAGGCAAGGTTAGTGGTTTTAAACCTCCTCTTGCTTTTCAGACTCCTCCCTGCTTTAACCTAAGCACCAGGGTGTATTATTCCCGTTATGAAATGTTACTAAAGCTTAGAATTTTCTGAGAAAATTTGACCAATCATATAATATTGCAAGTGCAATTTTTATTGTTTTCTCATGTCTCACATTTTGTCAAAAGTCAAATGCTGTCCAAAGGGAAAAGTGGCCTGGTGGTGTGCCAGCTGCTACTTAGCATCTTCTGGTGCTAAGTTTACAGGCAGCTGTGTTTCCGCCTGCCTTGCACCCAGGCCCTCTTCTCTTGAGCAGAAACTGGGTGTTGCTGTGGGGGACTCTCTCTCCAAATGCTCTGCTCTCTCGTCATCAAAGAGTGGGCCAATCAGACCCTCTCTCTGCACGAATTTAAATCTTGAGCAGATCGACATCAGGCCTGAGGATGGTTGCAGCCAATTCCTTTCCACAGCGGTGCCGAGAAGAGGCTGTCCTTCGTGTCCTGCCTCTTGGCTTCCTGGAGCTCCCCTGGTCCCTTGTCTTCCAGGCCTGACTTCTCACTTTTTATTTAAATGTATGAAGTATCCCATAAGTTCTGCTAAGTTAGCCAGAGTTGCTCTCTGTTGCTCACAACCAAGAAACCCTAACTGGGAGAGCCTCCATCCTCGAGTCTCAAAATGGTGGGACTCGTCTGCTAGGGCTGTGGCAGTAGACAGTGAGCGGGTGACAGGGAAGAGCTTCAGCTGTTCGTCTTGGGGATGCCAGCATCACTGATCATTCCTTAATAAGCGGTAACGCATCAAAGGACCCTGAAAGCAGGAGTAACGGTGATGCGTTGCAACGGGGAAATCCCTGGGAATGAAGCTTCTTCCACTGGACTTTTCCAATAAATTTGGTTTTATGGGAAGTACACGTTTTCCTTCCTGGTCAGGGAGGCATGTGGGTTTACAGGCTAGTCTCATGAGATAAGAAAAGGAGCGAGAAGCGGCTGGCATCAGGGATTGGGCCCTGTCATGAGGCCCCAGCTTCACTACCTTCCACAACAGCCTCAGGGACACCTGGGATGGTGTCTAAGGATGGTGATTGTGATGTCAGGGAGGCCCCTGAGTCATCAGAAAAGTTATGTTCGGTATGTTCTGCTGGAGAAAGGAGGGATGGAGTTTTGGCTCCAGAAGGTAGAATATACATCCACCCCAATTCCTAGTGAAATAAACAAATAAACACATTAGTTAATAAATAAAAACAAAATCAAAACTGCAACAAAAAAGCACAAGTGGTAACCAGACAAGGAATTTCCTTTGTGTCTAGAAAAGTCATGACCTTGGAGAGCCTCCGGAGATTCTGATGCAATGCAGCTCCGGAGATCAAACCCCTCTCTCGAAAACAGAAAGAGGGGGTTGATGAGATTCAGAGTATTCTTCCTAATATTCTTCAGTCTAGGGAGAAACAGGATCTTTAGCAGAGCGGGCAAGAGTAGGCAGCCCTGTGACAAGTTCAGGGGAAAGAGCCCTTGAGTTTGGAAGGCCCTAAATGTCACCTGGAAACCTTAGCGGGGAGAGAAGGAGTTGCCAAGCTTGTCATTGTTCAGGAAGCCAAAATGCACACAAGTGTCATACAGCCTTGGCTGGATGGAATGGACCTTAATTTGTGACACTTAATGGAATCCCAAAAGAGAGAGCAGAGCCCAGGCTTCCAAGAGAAGGCCAAGGCCCCCACCCCATACCCTGCGCTTTCCCCATTTCCTTGTCCCCAGGCTATGGAAGAGAGGAGAGTTAGTAAAATCCACTCCACACTGTAGCCCAGATGACACTGAGCCCAGATAACATGAGAGGAAAATTCCCCCACTATTTCAGAGTAAAGAGTTGCATCCATTAAACTCGAACGTGACATAAGACCTGGTATGACAATCGTGCAAACACATCATAGAAAACAGCAGCAACAAATGAAAGAAAGGGAACGTGGCTGGCAAAAAACTGGCGAAGGACTATCGTGGATGGAAACATGTTCTGGGAAATACCTACGAACATTTTGTTTAACAGAAGCGCTTAGTAATAAGACTATGAATTCAGTAAAACGAAACCTCAAAGGCGAGATGATATAAAATAATAGAATGAAATTTAAAAAGATTTCAGAGGAAAGGAAACACATGGATAGGCTTAAAAAATATTGATGATTTAATGCATAAATAAGTAAGGGATAGTAAAGATACCACTGAAAAATCAATTATTGACAGGGAAGAATTGCTGAAATTCTTCATCGTAAATAGGAATAAGGCAAAAGTTACAGTCGGTTAGAGGAGATGACGGCTACGGAGGACAATGATGATCCAATATAATGATAACTGATGTCTCTGAATTAGGGACTCAGATAGGAAAAAAATATGCTCAGAGAGATAGATTATCAGAAATAAATTACAAATCTTTAGATCAAAAGGGCATCAGGAAAAAAAGTGGTATGCAGTGACTGACATTAAGCTGTATCCTGGTTAAGATATTGAACTTGGAGGATAAACAAAGACTTCTTCAGATATCCAGGCAGAAAAAGCCTGCAAGGGGAAAAAAGTCAGGTGTCCCGGACTCATTAAGAGAAGACAATGGAGCAATGTCTAGAGGGTTCTGAAGGAGAGAAAGCAAAATCCAAAAATATTAAACAGATGCAAGTTGTCATTCAAGCCAAAGAGCAGCGGGCGGACGCTGAAACAGGGAAGAAGTCAGGGGCCCTGGCGCCCAGGTACCCCTCTGGGAAAAAGCCCAGCCAGCCAGAAAGATGAATTCAAGTGAATTAAAACTTGGAAATGTGATGCACTTAACAAAATCCAGGGAGTGGGGAAAAGGCGATGGGAGAAAATGAGGATAAATTTCCTCTTTTCTTTTTAAAAATAAGAAATCAAAATTAAAAATTTGAAAAAAGCTTAATGACTCCAATCACTTCATGACTTTTAATCACCATTTTTTTAAACCTTGGTGTTTTTAAGAACTAATACAGCTGTCCCTCGGTGTCTGGGGGGGGTTGGTTCCAGGACCCCCACCACGGATAACAAAATTCAAGGATGCTCAAGTCCCCAATACAAAATGGCATAGTATTTGCATATAACCTATACACAGCCTCTTGAATACTTTAAATCATCTCTGGATGCATAATAATATACAATAATTGTATAATACCTAATACAATGCTTACACATCACTTCATTTATGTGGATTCTACATAGTACTCGATGTGGGGCAAATTCAAGTTTTGCTTTTTGGAACTTTGTGGAATTCTTGTTTTCTGAATATTTTTGTTCCTCGGTTGGTTGAATCCGTGGATACGGAACCCACAGGTATGGAGGGGCTGACCATATTTCTTTTCAAAGTAAAAAATTTATTTGAAGTTCAGAAATCCCTTCAGCTCTTTTACCTTTCATAAAATTTAAGTTAATTTAAATTTTAAAAAGGACTTAAATTCTTTTTATTCTTATATGGCATTATGATATGGTCCTATTCGGCTCATTCATTCCTTAGTGAAATTCAGAATGATGTTCACAAAATATTAATGCTATGATTTCCGGGTGGTGGGATTTAATGTGTGACTTGAACCTTTTATGTTCATTAAACTTTTTAAATAAAGCATATGTGTAGTGCTTTTCCAATTAAAAAATTACATATATATATATTTTTTAAAAACTTGAGTGTTTTAACTAATTGGAAATTGGAGAATTACTCCTTCTCATTTATTCATTTTGCAGTTTTTTCATTACTAATGATGCTGAATGTTTTTCCATATCTTTGTTAA
This sequence comes from Indri indri, assembly GCA_004363605.1. Taxonomy (NCBI): domain Eukaryota; kingdom Metazoa; phylum Chordata; class Mammalia; order Primates; family Indriidae; genus Indri; species Indri indri. Next base: position 14,047 of record RJWJ010016326.1, read on the forward strand.
CTAGGAATATATTCATCTTTGTTGAAATGTCTGTTACATAATTTTTCATTTCACACGCATTCATATGTGCTCTTTTTACCATTGCTATCTTCAACATGTTTTCTTTTTTTGCTGCAAATGTTATTCCCAGTCTCGTTTGTGTATATATCTTTATTATTGAAATAATCTTTTCTTCTTGTTAAGAAAATATGATCATGGCAAAAAATCAGATAAGATAATAATAGAAAAAAAATTAAAAAAACTCACAATTCCATCTATTCAGAAAAAACTTCCATTAACATCTTAGAGCACATATTTCCAGATGCTTTTCTATATATTAATAAATACCAGTTGGGATTCTTTTTTCACAAAAATGTCACCATACCACACTGTTTTACAATTTACTTAATTTACTCTGAACATCCTTCCATGTCATTAAACTTTTTTGAAAAGTTTAATGGTATGTACTGTTTTATTGTTTGAATCTTTAGTTAATTCACTGTTGGTCATTTAGACGGTTTCCTATCTTTCCCTATTATAATCTATAATGCAGTGAGTGGCTTTATATATAAATTCTTGTGTACACCCATACTTCTGTCTATAAAACAAACCATATGTGTAAAGTTACTGGACAAGAGCTAAACACATTTTAGAAAGATGTTTGACGTATGTTGAAAACTGCCACCTATTAATAGAAAGGTTGACCAAATTTCAGTCCCACCAGAGATGTATGGGTGTTTTTTTTTTGTCCCTGCAACTTACTAAAAAGGTATTCTTTTAGTTTCTTAAGTCTTCTTACAGGTAAAAAATTGTATGTAGAAGTTGCTTTAATGTGAAATTCTTTGATTACTAGGGAAGTTGATTTTTTAAATATGTATCAGTCATTTCTATTTCTACTTTAAGAACCGCTTCTTCTTGTTTATTGCCATAAAAAAAAAAATTGAGCATCTGTTTCTTCTTGCTTTGGAATAGTTGATTACGTGGTAAAGATAGTAACCCTTTGTTATGTATTTTATAGATCATTTTCCTGGCTTGACATTTAATTTGGATTATGATCTTTGTGCAGAAGTTTTATTTTTTTCTGTTGCCAAATTTGTCAAAATTCTCCTAAGAAACATAAGAAACATTATATAGCGCAATACACAAAAATTTCTATTTAATTGCAGTGAAAATGGGAAAGCTCAAACACTGGACTTCTTTTTTATCAAGCCCCAAATTTGACTTTTAGGCACTCCTCTTCCTGTTGAGATTCTAGATTACTCTGGTTCCACTGCAGTTTGCTCTCGTCTTTCCCCAGCACTGGGGTATTTGTGACCTGCCATGATCCATTCCTCTTGTCTGGGGCCCCTGCGACTCTCCAGGCCCCACAGACAGAGAGATCAGGTAAGGCGCAGTCATCAGGGTGCTGGGGTTTTAAGATGGGCTAGTAAAGCTGCCCCTGGCTGCCAACAGGAGTCTCCCTGCATGGGCAGCCCTTCTGCCAGGTGGGTGCCTGAAATGACATTTCTGACATCGGGACCTGTGGCCTGGATCTGGGCTCTAACTCTGGGAAGCCTGAGGCAGGTGATGTGATGCTCTAGTCCTTCAGGACCCGTGAAGTCAGCTGAGAGCCCTGGGACAAGGGCCTGACAAGGAGGGTTAAGGAAGCTTGATCCTTAGCAACAGAGCAACATCCTGGGTCTAGACAGCAGGGGGTGGTCAGGGTACAGCCAGCTGCCAGAAAGGCCTCTGAAGACTTAACAGGGAGCCACTTGGCCCTGTGGCTTTCCAGCCCTTCTTTTATCCCTCCCCAGATTTGGGGCAACCTCCTCCTAGGAGCACCCCCAGAACTTTACCCGCTGCTCTGCAGCATATTAATATGTTGCTTTGTGTTACAGTTGTTAATGTACAGGCATCGTCTCTCTCCTGGACTGTAAACCCACTGAGGGCCAGTCTCACCTTCGGATCCCTTGAGCACCTGAAGCAGGACTTGGCTTGCTGCTCCCGGGGAGACAATGCCTTTCGGGATGACGTGTGCCCACATTCGTATTATAGTTACAGGATTAGCAGCAGCAGTTGCTAATATTTAGCACGGTCTGCGTGCTGCATGGGCTTGGGTCAGGCTGGCCTCTGCCCTTCAGTGGCCCTCCCCCGGGTCCCCTGCCTGCGGTCCCACCAACAGTGCCAGCCTGGAGAAAAGCCCACGTGGGCAAGTTCTGACTTCCTGGGGAGAAGAAAGAACGTGGCTGGAAGTTCCTGAGAGCCCTGTGCTGTAAACCCAAGACCCCCTCCGCCACCAGAAAGGAACAGAGTAGTGTTTGTTATTCTTTAAAATGTGTCTTTTAAGCATTTGGCAAGTCACCGTATATAAAAGTAACGCATGCTCCAGTGAAAGGAGGGCTTGAGTGAATAAAGCTGACTATTCACCGTCTGGCCCGGTCTGTTTGACTTGAACGACAGTCAGAGGACGAGTGCATACTTGACATTTCTTCTAATGCAGTGTCTAATGCGTTGCCAAGCCCTCTCCAGCATGGGAAGCTGTAGAAACCTCCTCTGTGTGTTCACCAGCAACAATGGTGACTTCTAACCACGTCACCCAGCATGGAACCACTTTCGCTGAAAACACTGGGGGATCTGAACTTGACTCCTTTGTTCCCAAACCAAACTGGGGGTATAGATGCCCAGATTGTGGTTTGAATATGGCCGTTTTGCAGCTCTGTTACTGTGGACAAGCCGCTTGGCCTCTTTGTGCCTTAGTCAAAACATTTGCAAAAAGCAGATGGTCAGATTCACATTTAAGGTGGAAACCTTTAGATCAGGGGAAGACAAACTATGGTCCACGGGCAAAATCCAGCCCACCACCTGCTTTTGTAAGAAAGAGTGGCACGTTTTTAATCATTGAAAAAAATCAAAGATGAATAATATTTTGTGACATGCAAAAGGGGTATGAAATTCACATTATGCTAAGGGAAACAAGCCAGACATAAAAGGATAAACATTCTATTATTCCATTTATATAAGGTACCTGGAGTAGTCAGATTGATAGACTGGATGGAGCAGGCAGAAGGGGAGTTAGTATTTAATGGCTACGGAGTTTCAGGCTGGGAAGATGAAAACGTCTGGAGATGGAGAGTGGTGATGATTGCAAAACAATGTGAATGTCCTTAATGCCACCGAACTGTGTGCTTAAAAATTGTTACCGTGATAAAATGTTATTTATATTTTGCCACAGTAAAAATTATGAGTTCAAGTTTTAATGTCCATACATGAAGTTTGGTTGGAATACAACCACGCTGATTCACATACGTGTTGTCTATGGCTGCTTTTGCCACAAGGGTAGAGTCGATTAGTTGCGATTTCTAATGGCCTTTTGCGGGAGAAGTTTGCCAGGTCCTGCTTTAGAGTCATAACACATGCTGCTTTTTGCGAGGGGGGCACGACTTGACCCCAGAGCACTAATTCAGAAGCTATTTCCTGGACAGTTTGGGGCAGAGCTAGACCACAGAATAAAAAAAGAGTGGGTGTATGTACAGCATTTAGAATTGTATACTATATGGCATGCAGCAAGCACTCGATAAATGCATGTCGTCTCCGTAATGAAGAGTTGGAACCAGGTGGTGGTGAAGATCTATGTTAAAGCTCATAATCCGTGTGCACTCAGGGTTCTCCTGGGAGTGTGCACTGTGGCTCCCTAACCTATGACACGCACGTCAATTCCTGAAAGCAGAGTCTACCTGCCGGTGTATTTTAGCACAGGAATTTTGTGCAGTGACAAGCTGGGAAAATTGGACAAGCATTGGGGTTGTCCTCCCTGCTGAAGGGAGCCACCGACTCAGAAACTTGCTTGGATTCTTTCTTCTTGACGAAACCCAGGTGGCCAAAATGTGGCTTCCAGTTCCCTTTGTCCCCGCCCGGGACTCCCACAGTGAGACCAGTAAGTCACAAGCAGGCCCAGAAGGCAGTGCGTGACGAGGTTAGACTAGAGGGTTCCTGGCAAGGTCTTTGCTTGATTTCTTCTAGTACTATGAGCAAATAGTTTCCTTTAGAGATGATTAAGAACATTACTGCTGCATAATTAATTGTCTTAAAACCAACTATTCCACTTCATTGATTGACTATTTTTAGCAAGATTTTCCATAGTCTCTCTTTGTTTGGTTTCCAAAATAATTGAGTCACAGCTAAATTAATAAGAAGTGATCATCTCATGGCTTTAAGAGGCTTGCATCTTCTCATGGAAACGTGAAGGACTCAAACCAGTCCTGTGTGGCAGGGTCGGAATGAGCAGTGAGGGCAATGGAGTTTTATGCAAGACTTTTCTTCAAGGTAAAACTTTACTTCTGGTTTTTAAAACCATCCTCAAGAAATGTCGATGGGGAAAACCAGTCAAAGCCCCAGGCTTTATGTATCGTTCCCGGAAGAAAAGAGCCCCAGTGCATGGAAACTGATGGAAACAAAAGGTAGGGCTGTGATGAGAGCTTCCCAATCTGAGCAGGCTTTGCTAAGAATCGCGGTGAATGCTGCAGAACGGCAGCTCACATTTCAGCCTCAGAGTTTTGCCACGGTCTGTGACCATCCGTTTGAGAAGTCTGGCAGTTCCTTAATTCTGTAAATCAGCATCCCCCAAGAGGAGACTTTTTTGTTTTTTAGCTGGGGCCTCTGCCGAGCCTTTTCTTGGCAGCCCGGCTTGGAAGTGGTGAATGCCTTTTGCCCTCGTCAGATCCATAAAGACTAAATTGAGAGATGAGAAACTTTAGCCTGTTTCAAAGAAACTCAGTCCATATGCAGATGCCTGACAGGACCCAGGGCGTGCTGGAGATTAAAAAATGTGATGATCGCACTTTGTTTGGGATATGGGAGGGGGGAAGTGGAGGGGAATTGGATAATTTTTTAGCAAGTATAGGCACGTGTAAAGCATAGATCTGAAAGAAATTCTGTAAACACATTTTTACAAGCGGCATACTGAACCGACTTGTTTCAGGGGGAAACTTGGTTGTAAAAAATTCTGTTATAGATAATACCTCTTCTGCAACAGCGGTGTGCTGACTGCCCGCAATTGCCAGGGATGAGCAGAAGAGTTGAGAGGCACCCAGGTGGGTCTTGGGAGAGGATGGATAGAGTGGTAGACACTGGGGAGACTGGTGGGTAAAGAGATTAAGACACATGCAAGCAGGAAGAGTGAGAAGGAGGGTTGGGTGCCACATACGCAGTGGTGTGCTGGCAAACACTTAACTGGTTCTCTAAGAAAAAAAGAAAAAAGTCCTGATTTGTAGAGTTTGCCAATTTCCATGGTGTAAATACTCCCACCATGGCCGATTTCAGTCTATCCGTGTGACTTCCTTGAACGTGGCCTTGGCAAGAGATACGTACAGGAGGAGCTGGCTTCAGCTCCAGCACACATATGAGATACACAGTGACTCTCCTGGATCTGAAAGAGACATGGAAATGCATCTCAGGGAAAAGGACTTGAATGGGGAAACCTATTAGGAGGAAACTAGGTTCAGGTATTTAGCAGGGTCTGCCACTCATCATTGTTCACTGCAGGCAGGACATTTCATTCAGCAGAGATGTTTTTGGGTCCCTTCTGAGTGTTTTCATGCCTCGACAGGGGGAAGTTAGATCAGTGTTAGTTCCCACTGGATGGTAAGCGATATGACAGTCAGAGAATGATGGCATTCAGCACACGTTTATCTGGGAGCTGCAGTGTACCACCCACTGCGTCAGGCACAGCATCTCTCTAAAGAGCTGAGTCTCTAGAAACAGACATAAACAAATCATTATACTATGATAGGGCCATGAATGGAAGCAGTTAATTCTGCCCCGGATGTTGGTATCGTGTAGCAATAATCGGGATGAACCAGTGAGCTCTGACACAAATGCACCACAAGAAGACAGGTGAACTGAAAGTAAGTTGTTGGTGTTACCAAAATCAGGATGCTAACCATCATTCAAGGTGTGAAAAACCACATGGCGGCATCTTACTCTTCAGTGCAAGAGAGTTCAGGCCTGAAGGAGACAAACTACTCCAATGCCGGCAACCGCATTTGCTGCTGTGTGACCCTGGGCAAGTTTCTTAACTTCTCTGAAGTTCACTGCCATCTTTTGTAAATTAGGACCTTACAGAACCTTGGTGGGGGTTTGAGGCCACCTCCTCATACCTCCTCTCAGCAGTGTTCATGGAGAAAACAGCTGGGAGCTTAGCACCCCCAGTGCGACCCTGAGCCCGGGGTCAAAACCAACGTGACCCTGAACCAGTGTTCCACTGATACGCAGTGTGACTTGAGTTCACTCTTCACCTGTACAAGGTTCACGCTTTGTATGTCAAATAATAGGTCGGGTTTGATGATCTTTAAGGATTTCCTCTATTTAACAATAGCTTGGCTGACCACATCTTCATTTGCTGGGCCAGTGCTGGTTTATATATCTGCTGTTCTGGTCTAATTATTATTTGCCCTGGTCACTATTGAAAGTGTCCCTTTTGGGCAATAGTGTACGTGGTCACCTTCAACAGCTAACATTTTTCAAGTACTTCCTCCATACCAGATAAAATGCTTTATAAAGATGATTTTATTTAACCACTTCAGCTTACAAAGACATAAGTTTAGACACCTCAGGTCACACAGATAGAGCAGATTCTCAGACCCAGATCCTAATCTGTCTGAAGCCAATGTCTCAACCCCTCTCAGCCTCTATGCTTTACCACCTCTGTGTTGTTCAGTCACTCTGCAAATATTTATAGAGTGTCTGCTATTCTATTCTAGTCCTGTGGTTCAGAAGAGCTTTCCAGAAACAAGTTCAAAAAGTTCTGCATATGAAGTTGGTTATTGCTAATAAGCTAAAAGCATCATTAATTAGGCCCATGCCGTGGCACACGCTGGAAGACTTTTCATGCACGTGTGCCTCATGCACGGCACATCAGGCACCGGGCAGCGCCCACAGCAAACCAGCTTTGCCTTTTCAACGTGATGTTTTGGGGAGGCCAAACTAATCTGAAACATTAGCTTAAGAAAGCACCAATTAAGTAGGTGTGTTGGGTGCAGGGCATGTTTCTGCTCGATAATTGTTCTTTATCCTGCACAGATGTGGGTCAGATTCCCAGGGATGCCCCAACCCTGATGCCAGAGAAAATCCTGACGATCTGCGAGGGGCTCGAAGAGGCAGCACAGTCTTTCCAGACACAACTGGGTTGCTTGACGCAGGGACTTCGAGACAAAGAAGCGCAGTAAAGCATCCTGTCAGAGGGTGGGAGAGAAGGTGGGAGGCGTAGGTTCCGCACTCACCTGTGGTCGTTTAAGGAGAGCCCCCTGTGTGTCAGGCGCTGTGCTAGATACCGATTTTGAGTGATGTTTACCGAAGCCTTCGTTCTGCGTGACTCTCGACCATTCACTCTCACTGCTGCCCTTTCGTACACGCTGCCCTGAGTCCCTACGCTACAGGCCACTCTCGGTTGGCTTCCCCCCAACCTGCAACTAAGGGTCTCGGTCTATCTTAAGGTTGGGTAAACTCCAGGCTTTTACATCTGACACGCTCATTATATTAAGGCCATGTATTTCCTCTGGTCAGCATCAAGATGCCACAAGGAAAGCAGGGCAGGCGTTGCTGGCCCCATGCACATAGGGGACCACCAGGGACCCAGGGATGGGAGAGTAGATGATCTTTAGGATTTAGCCAGGGCTCAGGTGCCATCACGTCCAAACGCGTGCTCCTTCCACAGCACCCTGGGGACCTGAGGGCTGGGCGCAGCTCTCAGGGACTCAGGCAGGAAGAGGTGGGACCGAGGTGGGTGAAATGGCTGGGTGAGAGATACATCTCGTGGTTTCTGGTCAAGTCCATCTGAAACCCGGCTTCATCCTAGAGCTGTCCTGTCCCTGTCACACCACATACCCAATTGGAAAGGATTTTTTTTTTTTTTAATGGCAGAGGCAGATTTATTTGTTTAAGTTTCCTGATAGCCCTGGCAGCTGGTCGAGACACCTCTGAGCTCTACCACAGCTCCTGCTAAAGCCACTCGGTTGGGTTTGCAGGTTGAGCTGCACAGCTGTTGTTGGGCCTGAAGTTCTGCAGGTCTTTGCAGGCTCCTCCCCGGCTCCACTTAGATGCCATCCTTGGGGAAAGGGCCTGTCATCGTCTGGGCTCAGCAAGGGGTATTCCACGTGCTATGGTCCCTGGACCAGCAGCCCAGCACCACCCGGGAGCCAGTTAGACTCGCAGAATCTCAGGCCCCACCCAGAATTACCGAGTCAGCGTGTGCATTCCCACGAGGCTCCCACGAGCTCCGTGCACACACTGAAGCTTTAGTGGAGACAGGTTTTGGCCCATGGCTGCCCACTGCAGACGGTTAGGATCCAAGGCCAAGAAGGACGAGGCCCCTCATCTCTTCTCAACCTCCATCACTTCCTGTTTCTTTCACCCTTCTAATTTATAATCGTCTTATTTATTTATTTACTAGTTTGTTGTCTGTCTCCCCCAGAATGTAAATTTTATGGGGGCAAAGACATTGCCTGGTTCAGTGCTGAATCCCTGGGCCTCCCCTGGAGTTCTGCGAAAGCAGGTGTTCAAAAAACATTAGCAGGTTGGCTGGTGGGGTGAATGAATGAATGAATGAATGAACAAATGAAGATGGGGAAAATGGAATGAGGAGGGAAAGAGGTGGGCGGGTCGGTGGGCACGATGGCTGTCCTTGTCTTGAATTCCTTACAGGCTGCTATTGTCATTCTCACTCGTCTGTGAGCTCCATGGCACAAGGCTACCATTCGTGGGCACGTGACTGGAAGCGGGGTAGAGCTGTAGGAAGAATTCTCCAGTCACTTGGCTCTGTGCCTATCGCATTTATTTTAGCAGGGAAACTCTTTTATAAGTGAAATCTGATGCAAAAACCCTTCCTTAGCGCCTTCCATGCACGAAACTTCTGCATCTCCTCTGTCACGGTGGGGCTTGATGGTTCATCAGAGTGACGCCATGGCCAACCACGCTCCTCCAACAGGGCTGGCCTTGCAGTAATGGGGGCAGCACTTGAGTCCTCCCTGGGGCCCAGCAACCTTCCCTGGCCTACGCCAGGTGAGCTTTTTCTCCTGCTAAATAGGAAAGAGCAGAAGGGTCCCTAGAACCGCGGTGTGGCTGGGGCACCAGAGCCTGCTCCCTAAGGGGATCTCCCTGCCCCCCGCTGCCCAGCCCCAGGCACCTCCTCATTGCTTCTGAAGAGCTCAGTGAGAAAGCAGGGCCAGTCAATCCCTCCTACCCAATTTCGTAGATGAAAAAACCAAAGCCAGAGAGGGGCAGTGACTGCCTTTGGCTCCTCAATGGCTGAGCCGGGGTGGCAACTGCATCCCCTGGGAGACGCAGACTCTCCCCACCACCCTATTTGGCCTTGTCTTTTGGCAAAAGAAAAATGCTAAGCGACAGTGAGTCACTAGGCTGATGGGCTTGAGGGGCCAAGTCACGGAGGGGTGACTTGTTTTTCTCTGTGGTCAAGTGTCCATTTACTGACAACTCTTTGTAGATATTTGGTGGCTAGGTCACCATCGCTGGGGTGGGATTGTGTGCAATCAAAACACCACAGCAGACAGCACTGGCCCTTGAATCATTTGTTCATAATATATTATTAATACTCTTTCAGATAGGACTTTGGCGGACAGCTGCAGAATCAAAATCATTGTGACTTTTTACTGATACACAAAATGGATGACATGGTCACGTTTTCAGAAAGGGGCCCATTCTTGCAGGGGGCTGTTGTCTTCTATGGCCCTCCTCACACTTGTAATCGCCTGTTCAACACCTGCGTTCCCACCCGACTGCACACTCCAAGACTCCCACTGGCCACTGTCCCTGGCTCTGGCGTACCAGGTGCTCGATGAATGGTGGTTGAATGAACGAATAAGCAAACCTATTATACAATCTGGTGAAAGTTGTCTGGGGTTTCTTGGTTAGTTATTACAGATTTGTCCACACAATGTCTTTTTATCAAATGCTCCAATAACGTCCCCAACGTGCCTTGATGTAGAAACCGACCATCTTTCCCATTTCATTCCGCTTGGTTTTCAATTTACTTTAAGAACACCTTGCAAAAGAAAGTAGAAAAATATGCGGAGGCAGCTGGTTGCTATGCTATGGAGATGCACAAGCGCCGTGGCCACCCAACGCAGTGGAGCTGCGGCTTTAGCTTTGCCTTCTTGTGCGCTGGAATCACCTTGTTAGGGAGAGACCGTGTTCTGGAAATCTGGTGTGGGTTTCACGTTACTCACTGGGGAGGCTTTAAAGCTATTTCTGACATCCACACTCCTCCCTCTCTTCACCCAAGGAATTGATGGAACTGGCCTCCTAGGTATGCAGGGAGGTGCTGGGGGTCCAGCTCAGAGATGCCTGCTGGGCTAAAGATGTAGGATCTACAGTCTAGGTACGTGAAATCAGGCAGGGGTAGGTGGAAAATTTTTTTTTTTAAGTTGTAACAGATAAGTTAAAAAACAAAAGCAAGTATGCGTCTCTCTCTTTCCTGTGCATTTTCTATCTATGCAGCCTTAACTTACATATGAATTAAAGCAAAGGATTAAGCTCTGCTTTATTTAGTTCACGGTGTTGTCACTTCTCATGGAAAACAGGTGTGAAACAACGTGTTTGGAGCTCGAGATTGAGAGCTACAGAGAGGAAGTGGGTTTCCTAGTCTGGTCTCACCAGTAGACCCAAAGTAGGAGTTTGCAATCAATGAAGACATCTAAACTCAAAAGGAGAAAAGAAAAAGGCAGTTAGACCAGGTCAGTGGGGCTTCAAAACCAAGCCCTCACCCCATCACTATCTCTCACATGAGGAAGATGTTTCTCCCGTTTCCACAACTCTGGGCCCCAGGTCGTTCATCTCTCTGCCAGTTGTGATGTGACTGATCCTCCTGCACAACCTGCTGTGAGTCTTCAGCCCACAAACTGGGGTCTTTAGCACCACAATGATGTGGCCAGAGTGGAATGTCATTCTCCACCCCACTAACAGAGACCACCTGTGGTGAATTAAATATGATATCAAGGGGTGAAGTCTCTTTCTAACTTGCTTTGTTCAATAGAATGTGCCAAAAGTAATGTTGGGCTTTAAGAGGTTGCAGCTTTTGTTTTCACTTGCTTGGAACACTCCTGCTTAGGACCCAGCCCTATGCTGTAAGAAGCTCAAGCCTGGTAGAGAGGCCACATGGAGGGAAACTGAGATGTTTCTGCTGACAGTTCACCTGAGCTCTCAGCTGCCAGCCATGTGAATAAATGGGAGCGTGGTCACTGCAGCCCGTCGAGCTTCCAGATGAATGCAGACCCTGGTGACAGCAGCACAGCACAGAAGAACCACCCAGCTGAGCCCAGTCAACCTGCAGAATTGTGAGTGACAATAAGTGGTGGTTGTTTTAAGCTACTATGTTTTGGGTGTTATAAAAGAATGGATAACTGTGAAACTTAGAGATAGGTTTGTTAACAAGATTTCTGAAGGCAGAGAATGTATTTTTCTCATTTCTTGTAAAGTGCAGTATTTGGCCAGGATGTAAATTTCCAGTGAGAACTCGACCTGATTGGTGATTTCTTCAATGTTAGAACCAAAGGGACCCTTGCAGACACCTTACCTACCTTTCATTTCACAGGCAGGTGACCTTCGTTTCCCCCACATCACCTGGCAAGCCCTGTCCTCACTCTGGCATTAAAAAGCCCTTCTTCCCCTTGGTGATCTTCTCAAGCTTTTTTCATGGTGTGGATTGTATGTTATTTGCCTATCTTCCCCACCTCCACCTCCAACCTGCCAGCAACATCTGGATGCTTTTTACAGTCAAATCTTGGTTCATGTGGACAAAATGCCAAAGGTTGTCTTTATTCATCTTTGACATGAGAGAGAGTCTAGGGAGGGTTGGGGAACCCAGGCTGCCTCCCATGGCTAGATTCCCTGTGGCTGCTCCAAGCCTCACATCTGGGAGCCCCATTTTAGCAAGACCCCAGGCATCCTTGCCTATTCCAGGGCCTAGAGCCTTAGGAACTAAAGGGATGTTAATCCACTGTTACTTCAAGCAAGCCTCCATCACTGGGGCAGGAAGGGAGACCCTGAGGGAAGGATGGGAAACCTCTCACAAAGGGACACGTGGGCACAGGGATCTTGGCCGCTGGCTGACTTTCGATGAGCCTGGCTGCCACATCTGCTGAACAAACTTAAGAAGCCAGATGCCACCAAACCAAAGTTCAACTTTTGCTACTGCCACAGGGCAGATCCCCCATGAAGCAGACTCTGAGGTGGAGATTTGTATACAGGGAGCTCCCTGAGGAGACTTGCTGGGATCTCCAGCCATGGAGGAGAGAAGTGAACTGTGCTTTGGTCACAGCAAAGGCATCCTTGGGGCTACTGTGGCCCTTCAGAATTGTCTCTCTTGGGGTGAGGGGCCAGGCCTTTCTGTGCCCCCACCCAAACCCAACAACTAGGGTGACCAATGGTCACAGGACTGAGAGGGCTCTGGGACATGGGCCTTTCAGTCTCAAAACTGGGACAGTTCTGGTCACCCTATGGAAAAGTGTCATTGGACATGGGCTGTCCTAGGAGGTGGCATTGCCTTGGGAAGGGCGGGGGCTTCTCCTCAGCAGAGGGCGCTGCCCCGCGAGGGACCCGGCTGAGAGTGGTTGCTGCCAGCTCTCACGGCAGCTGATGGGGCGAGCTCCTCTCCCCAGGAGCTCGGGAACACAGCTATTTACTTGTTTCCTCTCAGAGTTCCTGGTGGTGCGCACGTGAGAGCTGTAATAGGCCCAGACTTCTTTCAGGGTGTTGGGATCACGGTGGCCCGTTCCACCTGTGGGAGGCCAAGAGGGTAGGGTGTAAGGTGAGCACTGAAGGCAACGGCCTTGTTCAGTCAGAATGATCCTTGGAACTCTCTGGAGAGGGTTTGGAGACTGTGCTCTTTCTCCTTAGCCCTCCACCGCCAGGTTTTCCTCCAGGCTGGAGCTGATCTCGCTCTGTGAGCCCCAGTGCAGTGGCAGGTTTGACGTGGGAGCCAGACTGTGACCTCAGTGCTGAGGTGCTGACACTGTGGCCAGAGCTCAGGAAGCTGTTGGAGGGAATAGCGATTCCTGATTCCCGATTCTGTCACCACTGCAGGGCAGACCATGGCCTAGGATGACCGTTCAGACTCCTGCCTTCCCCTCCTCTCTCTTCCCCTCTCTCCCTTCCTTCCCACCCTTTCCTGGTGCAAAACCCTGAACTCTAATTTAATGCAACCCCACTGAACGGTAGAATGACCCTCCATCCGGGAACGAGACCCAGACTCTGCGTCCCTTTCTGTCACCTACTATGTGAGACCCCAAGACATCGCTGGGTTTCCATTTCCTGAAACCTGGCTCCTGTGCCCCCTGGACCGCAGGCCTCTTGAAGATGGCCACTGTCTTGCTCACCACTGTGTGACCAGTGAGCACCAAGAGCAGGCCCAGCACCAAGTGGGCACCCAATGAGTGAATGAATGGCCACCTTAGAGGGCTCCCAGGGGGCTCCTAGGGGAAAGTGAGTGACACTGCAGGAATACACATACCCTCTCCATGGTGGCTCAGATCAACGCAGGTAGGGATGAGGTCTTGTGGTACCTTCGTCCACCCTGAGACTGAGAAAAGGTGAAGCCTAGAACCAAATCTCCTCTTCTTCTGCCTGCATGTCCCAGGAGGGGACAGAGGCATGGGAGGTGGCAGATGCCTGCCTAATGTCCTTCAGAGTCACAATGAAGAGGCAATCCCAGCTTAACAGTCTCAGGGAGCCTCTTACCTGGCTTACCTGGCCTCACCTGCGCTCGGCTGTGCTGAGGCTGGCAGCAATTGGCTGGGGGCCGCCACTCCCAGATCAAGTGAAGAGTCACCTGGCTTGTGCCTCAGGCCTGCCTAGACTCAGCCGGTTGCTGTACTAGAAGGATCTGCTGTGTGGACTCTCCCTCCCCCATGTCCTAACAGAGAGCATTTCCTCAGAGCGGAACTTTTACACACCGGCCCGTAGGAGGGATCCATAAACCAGTTTCATTAACCAGCTGAAAGGCGAATAGTTGGGGCCAGGCTTGACACTAGAAAGATGCAGTCAAACATCACCACGTTTGTTTATTTTTTTAAGTTTCTGAGCGAATGTATATTTCTGCATGTTTAGAGACTGGCAGCTCTGGAAAATGAAGTTTATTTATCCTCCAGATGCGCATCATATAAACTCTGACCTGCGGGGCTGCATGCTCTGTAGCGGAAAGGATTTTCTTGAAGGTGCTGCTCTTAGCAGGCCTTGGGGTGAGCCTATGGGAGGTAGACAGCCTGCTTACTGGGGTGGGGTTGAGATCAAGCCTCAACTACAGGTGACAGCAGCTTCCAGAATCTTCTCTGGCAGCCTCAAATCACTTCCAGGTCTTCATTTCTTTGTTCATTCAAAACATGATTCATCTTTCCCAGGCCCTGTATTAGACTCTGGCCATTCCCACGTGATCAAACCGGCGGCCCCTTGGAGACCTTTAGCACCAAGGCAAGAGCCTGGAGGGGCAGTGTCCTAAGGCGGGGGATGGCGATGTCCCTTAGGGCATCTTTCAACTCCAAATGAGCCTCCCTGTGCTTCCATTCCCTCGGCAGTAACAGCTGTCCCTTGTCCTCCAAGCTCTGTTCCCATCTGTGCCTGGGGAAGTGAGCTTAAGGACTTTTCCGGAAATGAGGAGAGGTCAGGATGCTGAAGTGTTTGGAAAGCATCCTACAGAATGACTGCTGAGGCCTTTGCTCTCCACTAAATTCTGCCTGTGGCTGGGGACTGCTCTGTGTCTGCACGTGTTCGAATTTATTAAATGTGGAGGTGCTAAAAAAAACAGAGTGAGATTCCTGGACCGCTGATGGAAACTAGCAAACCTTTCCTCCTTTGCATTTTAAGGCCAACCTAATGAATGTGCAAAGGTGGTAATCAGCCAATAGCCAGAGTCTTCCACGCAATGCAGACCCCAAAGAATGATGGCCCCTGGAAGGCTAACTTGGCAAGAGTGCTTGGATGTTATTGTTTTTCTTTCTAGGAAGAGCAGTTCATGTTTACAAGGCAGATTGTTATCACACCAAGATAGGCAGAGGGTGTATGATTTCTTGCCTGAAAACTGCTCTTCTTCTGAACCTTCCAGCCATGGCCTCAGCACCTGACTTTATCTTCACTTCTCCCTGGCAGAGTTGAGTTTTCTACCTGCATTTCCTAATGCACAGGCTCTGTTTCCAGCCAGCTGAGCAGCACAGCCCCTCCACCCCACCTTGCCAACGGTGCAGTACATGAGGGGTGACCTCCCAGAGCCGTTGGGACTTGAAGAATGGCCCAGATGTGGATTCGGAAGCCCAGGAGAAGGGAGAGGCCACCACAGGCAGAGTAAAGGGCTGGGGGTGACTTTGCACACAGCGGGAGGGGGGCAGTCAGGAAGGCAAGCTGGAGGAGGCATGGTGTCCCCAGCCTTTCTCCCGCATGCACTCGCTATCAGGATCCCTGCCCGCAGCGACCCAGAGAGGAGATGAGACTTGACTCACCCATTGCCAACTGCTACTGTTTATTAAGCCAGCCAAGGCCAGGCTTCCATGCTAAGTGCTTTTCCAGCATTCCCTGTGCTGTGGGCTTAATTATCTCCCAAAACGTATGTGGAAGTTCTCAGCCCCAGTATCTAATGTAACCTTATTTGGAAATAGGATCTTGGCCCACGTCATCAAGTTAGGATGAGGTCATTAGGGTGGGCCCTAATTCAATATGACTGGCGTCCTTACTGGAAGAGGGAAGTTTGGGCTTGGCACACAGGGAGAATGCCAGGGGACCACAGAGGCAGCAAATGACATGCGGCAGCAGCAAGCCAGGGGACGCAGAGGCTTGCCGGCAACCTCCAGGAGCCACAGGAGGAGAGAAAGCGTCCCTTTCTAATCTAAGGCTTCGGTGGTAGTGTGGCCCTGCTGACACCTTGATTTGGGACTGCTAGCCTCCAGCTGAGAGACAGCATGTTCCTGTTGTTTTGAGCCACCTGGTTTGTGTCACTTTGGGAAACTGATACACCTTGTTTTACTCATGTCACCCCATCTGTAGTGGCCAGAATAATGGCCCCCTCAAAGACATCCATGCTCTAGTGCCCAGAATCTGGTAATAGAGACTTTGCAGATGGAATTAAAGTTATCTTAAAATAGGGAGATTATCTGAGTGGAGACAATCTAATCCCATAAGCCCCTAAAAGCAGACAATGTTCTCTGGCTGGAGAAGGGATGCGAAGTCAGAGGGACTCCAAGTGTGAGGGGGCTCTCTGCCACCTCGCTGGCTTTGAACATGGAGGAGGGGCGCGGAGAGAGGCTCCCCGCGACACCTGCAGGGAAGCGGGACCTGAGCTCTACCGCCCGGGAACTGGCTTCTGCCTACGGTGAGGACCGTGGGTAACGAATGCGTGTTGTAGAAGAGGAATAAACCATCCATAAAACAGATGCGGCTACAGGGGCACAGGCACCGAGACAGGTAACCTTCCTGAGGTCAGAGAGCTGGTCAGCAGAGACACTGCCGTGGGAACCCAAAGTCCACACGACCTCCCTGTCTGAAGCTGAAGCAACGTGTGGCAAAGGTGGATGATAGGTAGAGTCCAGATACGGAGCGTGGCACTTGATGTGACGTGGCAGGGAGCCAGCCGAGAGGAAAGGGGGAAAGGAGGTGTGGGCAGGGGCGTCTGTGGCCTCCAGCGCTGGCATAGGGGTGGTACCAACAGCCAACACCTGACACTGAGGGATTGCTGGTCATGAGAAATCGCTGGGGACCCAGTGGGCTGGAGCGGAGAGCAGGGCTGGAGCTGGAAGACAGCCAGAGCAGCGGGCGGCCTGTCCGCCTCCGCTTGGACCACAGGTTCCATTTCAACAGCAGCTCCCCACAGGACGGCAGAGTTTGGGGTGGAGGAGCCGCAGTGGCGGAGGTGGCTGCTATCACAGACCTCGTTGCCAACCCCTCCAAGACCCTCACGCTAACCCTGGGCAGCAAGGCAGAAACCAGAAAGGCCTAGGAGACACCATTCCCGGTGGCATGGTCCCTGGGCTCTGAGAAGTGGACAGTGGCCAGGCTTCCACTCCAGAGCAGGCACCAGACACCAGCTGCCAACAGCCTGCTGGTTCTCACCGCTCTGTTCGGCTCCTGGAGAAACTGGTGCCTTAAATGGTTGGGGTCTCATGGAGACCGTCCAATGTGGCGAGACTGCCCAGGGAACTGACCACAGCTGCACATGGCGCATATACACTTGGTGACCAAGTAGTGTATCATTCCCCACAGTGTGGGCTCGGCCGTGTGGGGTCATTACTTAGTTCAAGGGGAAACACGGATGTATAACAGATGATTATAATTATCACCAAATATTCAAACAGCTGTCAATACACAAATTAATCACTACAAAACAGGCCCAAGCTGCCAAACGGTGGCCCTAGAAAGCAATCCCAAGGAAAATATTACAGAGTTTCTGGTCAGCCCTCCCCATCCTTAAGGGACTTTTCCCCACATAGGTCCGGGAGGAAGGAGAAGGCAGTTAGCTCTGCCGGAAGAGTGCCGGCCGCCCCTGGGCTTGCCCCAGCCGGTCAGCCTGTGAGTGTGGCTTCCACCCAGCACAGGGTTGCTGTATAAAATATGGAATACTCAGGTAAATCTGAATTTCAGTAAACAATGAATAATTTTTAACATATGTATGTCCCATGCAATATTTGCTCATGCAATATTGGGGAACCTATTTACACATAAAACATTATTTGTCGTTTATCTGAAATTCAAATTTAACTGAGCATCCTGTATTTTTATCAGTTAAATTTGACAACCCCAACCCAGCAGTGTTCTGAAGTGGTATCTTGTTTTACATGGAGGAGATGAGGGTAACAATTGTCCTACTTCCTGTTTTGAAGCACACAGAGGATATTTACAAAAAAGGAGAGAAGAGATCCTTTCCTTGTCCACAGAAGATGAGACAAACGAGAATTTAAAGCAAACGATGCCTCAATTGGATAAAATGAAGACTTTGCTGAGCGTCAAGGTAAGCCCACACTGGAATGATGTCGAGAGGGTCTTTAGAAGAAAGAGAGCAAGTACTCTGCCCTGTACAACATAGGCTCTACTGCAATCAATACTATTGGGGTGAACCTTGAAGATGGTTACAGATAATATTCACAAGCTACAAATAAGGATACAGAGGCTCAGAAGGGCCGAGTAACTTGCCCAAGGTCACACAGCAAAGAGAAGTAGCAGGAAATAAAGCCAGGGTTAGGATAGGGCTACAGAGCGGGAGGTCTGCATGCCTCTGCTCTGGAGAAAATAATACCAACCAACACGTATTGATCATTCACCAGGAACCAAGCGCTTCACCTGCAGTATTGCATTCAGTCTGCACAGACGCTGTCAAGCAGGGATTACTTCATCTTACAGATGAGAATGTGGCAAGAAGGGGCCTACATAAGGCCCCTAGCAGGTGGCTGGACTGCAGACCCCACTTCAGGACAGCAGAGGACGCAAACTGCAGAGCAGCAGGCCCACTTTTAAAAAAGGAACCAACATCTAAAACTTGGGACAATTGCAGCCTTCCGGGTGGGACGGCCATCTTCTCTGAAGGTTCAGAAGAATCGGCCCCATTGGCTGGTTACCACTCCTCAGCCGAAGCCACTGCCCCACCCTGGCCCTAGCCCCACCTGGCAAGTACTGGCCGCATGAGGCTAAGCACAGGTGCCAAAGGCAGGTGCCCGCACCCCTGACTGGACGAACTTGGATGAGCTCTCAGCATTTCCAGGGCACGATTGGTAAAATGGGGGTCATGGTAGGACTATCTCAGAGTTCTTGTGATTGAAATGTGACAATCCATTAAAAGCCATGATCATAGTTGCTTGGAATGTAGTATGCACTTAATAAACGTCAGCCACCAAGCACCCACTCTGTGACAAGAGGGCAGTTGCCCTGGAAATGGGGAGCCCCCAAAACTCGGAGTGGCCTGATGAATGAGCGGGATGGTGGTCCCCACCTCTGGGCAGGGTGACCTGCAGAGAAGAGACCAGAGATAGAAGGTGCCTCAGAAACCTACAGGTCCCTATCTGGGACAGCCGCAGTGAGCCGAAGACGGATGGAGGCGTGACGGCTTTCACAAGAAGACAGCCCAGAGCTGGGCACTCACTGGCCTTGGTGGGAGGGGAGCCCAAGCGTGCAGAGGGGGGTCTGAGCCTTGCTGTTGATCCAGGTGGAGAGATGCCTCCACACTGTGGACAGAGCAGCAGCCCGAGGTAGTCACACGCCAGGCCCATTGGAGGCCACTGCCACCCCAGGTCCCTGCAGGAGCCGGCGCGCCAGCCGTCGGGCAGGACATTCCGTTCCGTCCCAGCTGTGCCTTGGGCAAGCACCTAGACGCCTGCTGCAGATACGCCTGGACCCGATCGCTAGTTGCCTGAACTGCCCGAAGGGCTGCGGGGCTGGGCTGGGGACCGGCGGGACCGCCCCTCCCCCTGGCACGGCCGCCCCCTGGATTCTCTCCCGCCCTCTGCGCGCGGGTCGCCCGCGGCCACACGGGGGCGCTGGCGCCCGCCCCGCTCCCCGCGCCGGGCCGGGAGAACAAAGGCAGCCCGGGGACCTGGGCCTCCCTCACCTGGAGCCACCTGCTTCCTGGGCGACGGGCCCCAGCGCCAGGCCAGCATCCGGCCCCCGCGAAGGAGTTAATTTTTACTCAGCACTGCTCTTAGAAATCTGTTAAAGAAATCGCTCCCCCTTGATGGCCTTTCTTACCAGCCTGGGGACAAAATACAAGAGCTCTGGGACTCTAAAAGGGTTACTGGGTTTGTGGTTTTACGATGTGTGCTGCTCTGTATTCTCCGCTCCTTCCCCGAGTTTACCAGGATCCTGGCAGCATCGTTTTTCTCCCCTTTGGTTTATTAAAGTGAACTTCTTTTCACATTTGGACGAGGTAGACACAGGCCCTCGGGAAACTACAACCCAAACGCAGAAATCAAGAGAAAAGGGGAAGGACAGCACCCGGATATCAGGTCCCTGCAAGGAAGGTAACTTCCCACAGGCAGCTAAACTGGCCTTGCCTCAAATGGCTTTTCTTCCCTAACTTCTAAATAGACCTCATTGACTGTGTGCAAAACCCCGTGTGCCTGTGCTTTTTTGCACTTACGCAGATGCCCTGGTTAGGAAACTCCCGAAGAAGCTAAGGTACAGTCATCAGTCAGCAAGTACCTGCTGAGGGCCTGCGCGGTCCAAATGCAGCTCAATCAACTGCCCCCAACTAGCCAGGCAATGCCAGGGGCTGGGAATCCTGCAATGGGAGATGCAGGCTGGGCCTTTCTGGGTCTTAACATTTAGTGGTCCCCAATGAACTGCTTTCCACCAAAATTGTTGTCCAAGGTCAATTTCTACTGGATGTTCCCTAAAGGCATGTTCTTCTTGATTCAGCAGGCCGTTCTCCCTCTGGGCTCACAGTTCAGAGCGCACAGCTGTGAGTTTCTCAGGATTTGAGGGAGCAGTAATCCTTGCAGAGAGGAATTTAGGGCCCACAGAAACTTCCACTGAGACCAGAGGTTGCTTAAAGGGGACCCCTGGGATCACAAGATGACTCTGCAGGCCAAATCATTTTCATTCAGTCAACAGAAAGCATTGTCTTTGTTGAACAAAGACCTATTCTGTGTATCTCCAGCACTGTTCTCATTCTTAGGAGTAGAGTTCT